>AFRA01001092.1:0-13644 GCA_000223055.1 Claviceps fusiformis PRL 1980
GTAGTAGTAGTAGTTAGTATATATATATATATATATATATATATATATATATATATACACACAATACTTGTATGGCATAGCCACAAGACTCATTTGTTATATAATAAGATGGGATGGTGGATTTCGAACGACTTGTGCATACTGACGAGTAGAGATTTGAAGAGTAATATTGTGTATACATACGTGCATGTATATATACGTGTGCATGGCAATGGCACGCCACAAGACTCACTCGTCATACAAGTTATAGCTACCGAGTGAACGAACTCTCAGAACCTACTTGAACTCCATGCTCAGCGTGAGCCGTAAACGAATGTCCACGCAGCCAAAGAAAAGAAGAAAAAAAAAAAAGGTCCAATCTTCCAATGGTTCAGTAGTCATGCATACTTCCCTGCCCACCGACTTTACCCCCTCCTCAAGCAAACCTTCGCCCCAACAACCCCTTCCAACCATCTGTTACCACTTCTTTGCTTCTACGCCAGCAGGAGGGCTCGTCTCTACCTTGCGGCGTCCCACGTCATGCCAATCCGTGCTGAGTGTAGTGCCGTTGCTCTCGGTGAAGCTCTTCATCATGGCCCGCTTCTGGTCGTCCGTCCCGCTGCCGTATAGTTTCTTAAAAAAATCATCCACACCACCCTCCTCCTCCCCATCGTCGTCTGCGGCGATTTTGTCCCAGTCTTTGGGTCCTGTGCGTGACGAAGTCGGGTACGCAGGCCCAGTTGGTCTTGTGCCTGCTGCGTCGATTTTGCCGTCAGTCGCTTCTTCGCGTTGCGGCTCGGAAGCTGCGTCCTTTGCTTCTTGGGCGTCTGACGTCTCTGTTGCTCTTTTAATTCTAGCAGCTTTGAGAGCTTCCAGTCTGTTGGAGGGAGACAAAAGAAAGTGAAAGAAAACCACCACAGTTAGACACTCTTGAACAGAACAGCTTCTATGGATCATCAAGACAAAAACAATACCGGGGAACAAAACTTACTCTTCGCGTTCCTTCTCTGCGCCCTGATCCACAGACTCCTCCTTGCTTAACCGAGGCCACTTGCCGGCTGGCTTTTTGGCAAGACGCAGCTCAACCTTTTTGGGAGTTACTTTATACGACGAAGCAGCAGGATCAATTTGCGAGTACAGCCGGAGCGTCCACTCCTTTTCCTCGCCGTCAGGATAAACGATGGGATTCAGTCGCACGAGATCCGGGAGAAATTCAACATCCAGCTCTGCTTGGTTGACGCCTTTGCTGAAGATGGAGACGGTGACGACATCATTTGTCTGATAGTCCTGCACAACAAGAGCTTTCGATGGTTGTTGAACTTGCAATGGTGTGGGCGCTGCCTCGACAACGGTGTCAGACCCGGACCGTTTGTCCGTCGTCAAATCTACGAGATTTTTGCGTTCAGGCTTCAAGCTGATTGTGATTTTGCGCGCCGCATCATCTGCCGGCAACTTTTCCATGGCGTGAAGACACTGCTGGCGCATAGTGCTTGCTCGTCGCCATGCATTGACATTGACAGACGTTTTGGCACCGTCTTGGTATGATCTCGACGTAGGTTTGTTAAAGGGATCCTCGGCCGCCTCAAGCTTTGCATCTTGCAGGGTTACGGTCCAGAATCCATTCTCATCGAGGTGTTGGAGCTTGGGGTCCTCCCTTTCAATGGCAGGAAAGTCCTTGCAGAGGCGCATCGCGTACATGCAGCAACAATCTCCGTTTGCATACTGTCCCAGGCGAAAATGTGCTACGCCGCGACGGTAGTGAGCCTCGGACAGCAGTTCCCGCTTGTTTCTGTCAAAAGCGGCGTGAAAGGCGAGGTTGGCGTCATCCAGAGCTTCTTCATATCGTTTGAGGCTGGTGAGCGCTCGAGAGCGAGCCAGGAGCCATGCTGGATTTGTCGACGCGAGCAGAGCCTTGGACAGCGCCTGAACGGCCTCATCCCATTTCCTGGCGTCCAGAGCATCCAAGCCTTGTTTGGCTTGGGTAATGTGCGACATGTGCGCGGCGCTGGATACCGGCTAAGTATGTGGGAAGTAAAGTAGAGCTGACGACTTGTGATTAATCCACGAGTCCAAAAGATGGTTTGAATGAAACGGTCGATGCGAGATGACTTGTTCTTGTTGGAAAACCAGACTGTCAACAAGCTCAAAGATTGCTTGCTGCCCAGTGTCAAAAACGACCAAAAAAAAAGACAATGTACGAACAACCTGTGGCCTTTTTCTGAGCGAGCAAAACGCAACAAATACACAGCGTCGCCTGGCGGCTGGTGCCGGCCCTTTGACAGGTGCTGGCGGTTGCTCACTGTCCGGCTGGCAGGCAGCTGGTCGTGCGTGCTTGCTGGTGTGTGCGCAGCACCGAATGTGCTAGAACGTTCAGCCCCGCTTTTTGCCTCGCAGTCTGAACAACCTCAAGTCATCTCACGCCAGTGGCCGCACACCACTACCTCTCAGGAATCGCTGAGCTAACAACGACATTAAACATTAAATAGGTACCTACTACTGATACATAGGCAGGTAGCCACTACTGGTCCATCAATCTGCAGCCTGCCCATGCTTTACTCTATTACGACGTTGGGGTACTTCTTCGCAAACAGACCCAAGGCCTTGATCGGAAACGTAAATTTGTAGTTGGGATACGAAATCATGCAAGATTTGTTGAAGACGCCTTCGATGGCTTCCTGCAACCACTCGCCATTTTCCTGTTGCCTCTCCATGATCAGTTTGATGCCCTTCTTCAGCGGCTCGACATCGGGGTAGTCAGCCTCGATCAAGCCGATCAAAGCCCACGAGGTTTGTACTACGAGAGAACCCATCTGATGTTCGTGGTATTCCATTGTCTCGCAACTCTACCACAGCGAATTAGTTTTCAAGGAGCCAAGAGTCAAATGTTGGGTGAGCTGCGAAGCTTGGCTCATCTGCCTGCCCTGCCTGCCTGCCGGCCGGCCTGCCTGCATGCCTTACCTTGTAGCTTTCGGACCAGCCACCATCGGCTCTCTGCTTAGATATTAAAAAGTCACAGCCCCGCTTGGAGATTTTACTATTGCTGTAGGTTTCACCGATGCTGGCCATGCTCCCCAGGGCAAACATGGTGGCGTAGGTGAAGCAGATACCCCAGCTGCCGTACCAGCTCCCGTCAGTTCTCTGGTTGCTCTTGATCCAGTTGGTTGCTCTTTTGATGAACAGGTTGATCTCCTTGGTTCTATATTGAGGCCAATACTCTTTGAACAACGAGAGCGCTGTTACACAGGCTGTCGTGCATTCGGGGTAGTCGTATTCAATCATGATTCGGCCAAATACTTCGGCCGCGTTGAGCATTTCCAGGTATTCGCTTCCCCGGCGTGCTTCGTAGGACGACAAGGCGCCGTTGTCGTTTTGATACAACAAGAGCGTGTCGACTGCATCGAAAATCCGCTGGTCTTGGAGCACCTCTGGAAAGCCGCCCACTTTTTGCAGCAATATGATGGCCTTGAGTGCTTCTGAGATGCAGTCACTGACGCCATAGCCCTGGTCTCGGTTACTAAAGGGCCAGCCCCCCTTTCTTGGTTGCCGGTAACACTTTTCTTGGTCCGCACAGTCATCGCGAATCTGTTGTCGTTCCAGATACTCCAAAGCGCGCATCAGCATAGGCCGCCATCGCTCGTCGTTCTGAAGCCCAGCTTCAAACACGCCCTGGATCAAAAAGGCAGTATCCCAGCATTGAACGCCGTTGGTACCATTGCATAGCATGCCCTCTTTGTTCACCCATAAACACTCGTCCAATCGTTCCATGTGTCTCTTCACGCTGAATGCGTCTGGCCCATCCCGGATACAGCACAAAACGGTGTTCATTGCCGCATTAACCGGGGCAAGGTCCAAGTAGTCCGTGTTGGCGTCCTCCATGTCTACCAATTCGCTCACCCAATCCTCGGCCCATCTCTTGATAAAATTTGGTCGCAAATACGGATTGTACATGTTGGTGAGAACCCAGTTCGCAGCATTGAGCAACCATGACCTGGGGTAATAGTTGTCTACCGGCGCAATGCTGTTTCGATGGGCTGCCCAGTTGATCTCGGCGTGAGGTTGTGTAAAGAGTTCATCTTTGAGGCCGCGAATAGTATCCGTCTCTTCACAACTCCATCTCTTTGAGTAAATGTAGCCCATCGGCAAAAAGACCTGCCTCATGTGAATCCACCATCTCCATGGCGAAATCGGAACCCAATCAGGCAACAGCCAGATTTCTGGCGGCACCGGATTCACGATATCCCAATCGACCACGCCCAGAGTGGCAAGCCAGAATTTAGCCCAATGAGGTGCGTTGACAGCTCCCCCCAGCTTATGAAGTGTGCCCCGGGCCTTGACCATGAGAGGGGTTTCTGGATCAACACCGACGAGTCGAAGTACCGTATAATTTAGGGAGATACCTAAAACGGTACTTTCTCCTTCGATATGCAAGCCCCAGCCTCCATCTTCAGGATGTGCCCTCGCCGATAAATAGTCTTTTATGGCTGTCGCATAAGCTGATGGAATCGGTGTTTTGGAAACGTACCAGGAGATCACGACGCCAGCGAGAAGAAACATTGGGCCGCCATACTCACAACTCCAGTGCCCCGACGGCAATTGGAGCTTTTCAAAGAACTCGAGCGCGTTTTGGGCAGCATCCAATGGTTTTTTAGCTCTGGGGAGAGTGGGAAGATCCTAATCCCATTGATCAGAGTCAGCCAGAAGTGAACCCCCTCCAAGCTGTACTCAGTACTCAAGAAGTAGTTTCACTGGACAATCCGTACCAGAGGTAGGCCAACAAAGTATTTCTCAGCATGGCTTTGAGGCCAGTCTTTTGCTTGTTGTTCGCTCTCGAGGTAATGCCAGGTATGGCGGCTGTCATCGTCCTTCAATCGCCATCGTGTGGGGTCCGTTTTCGCCTCGATCTTGGGTTGCGGAGGAAACCCAAGTTCAGCATCGCTGGTCCGTTTGCGCGACCTGGCTGAGCCAAGATGACGTCCTGTTGCGGTAGCCATGTGAACGTTATGTTGAAGCGAGGAGGAATGGAGACCTCGCTTGCACGGCGATCATCCAGACCGGAGCGCAACCAAAGCTAGTCCTAGGGTTTCGCTGACGGCCAAGAAAAAAAAAAAAAAAGCGTGGTCGGGATGAAAACGTTGAAAGGGGGGCGGAAGCCTCATCGTGGCGAGGACTTGTCGGGTCAATTACACCAATGAGCAATGGAATGTCAACGACACGGCTGGGGGTGTGGTTGTCCCCGTCTCCACTAAACGTAAGGTACGTGGTGCCATTGATAGGCTGCTGCAACGTTGCACAGCTGTATTAGGCCTAACTTGCAAGGGTACCTAGAACTTGGAAGGCAGGACCAGGCCGGTCTTAACTCCTTCCAACTCCCGATTGCGACAGGACAGGACATTTCCGTCACTTCTCAAACCTCAAGTAAGAAGTACGCATCGATGTTCCTGACCTGGCACGTCTTGCACCACCGTCGACATGGCATCGGGTAGCCAAGAGTCCCAAGGCATCTCCAATGATCCGCTAGAGGGGGAACTCAGAGAGCAGAGCGTTGCCTCTGGGACGGCCATTTCACGCATTGAGAGCCTTTTGGAGTCTGTCGTCGATAACGTCTCTTCTGCGGAGCGAATGAGCATTCGGCTTTTGTCCCGCAGAAGTGTGCAAAGCCGGCGAGAACGGGCAGTTCCAACACGAGTCTGTTTCCCAGGTCGTTCTGTCCAGGAGGCCCAGAAATTTGGTAAGGGCCCGATGGCTTGCGCAATGATCACGTATTGCATGCTCATGCAATGCCCCCAGCTCGCATCATCCTCATACTTCAATTGGCGCATGATGCGTTGGTATCGAACACAGTTCTGACCAAACGGTCCGTGACATCTGCCGCAACGTTGAAGCTTATTCAAAGATGGCTGACATTGGTCTTCAGGAGCATATTCTACCAGGACCAAGACCTCTTTGAAACTCAAAAAGTAGTCGACAAGCTGGTTGACGATATTGCCATTACTCTCAATCTTGACCGTGGTGATCTAAATATTGTTAGTATGTGCGCGCCATGCAAGCCCGTAGCTAAGAGTGCGCCAGGTGGCATCAGCAAAGGGTATCGTGGCAGGCCCATTGAGTATCCAATTTCAGGACGGGAGAGAGCTGGACGCATCATCCGGGGACATGGTAGCTGATATGGAAAAACTCCAATCACGACTTTCATCTGACAATAGCAGGGTATTGTGATTCCACCAGCCGCCTCGATTGTGGCAATCAATATCAGGTCAGTCCGGTGGGTTCTGGTCATTGAAAAAGATGTGAGCTCTTCCATCGCTCTTTTGCTATCCATCTCGCAGATGCTAACTATTCGCGAGGCGACATTTCGTTCACTCTCAGCCTCCCAGTATTGGCAAAGAGCGAATTGTGGCCAAGGATTGCTGATCACGGTATGCCGGTGATGAATGAGATTGTCTAGGTGACAGAACCACGCCATCAGCTAATTGTTGCAGGCCAAAGGATACCCCGATATGTCTACTCAATCGTTTCTATACTCATTAAGTCTGCACAGGCCGGATGTACCCATCTTCATTCTGGCAGACTTTGACCCAGATGGTATCAATATATTCCATTGCTATCTCTACGGCTTGGGGCGGCTTGTTCACGATTTCAGCACCTACAACCGCTCAGTCAGGTGGCTAGGCATCAAATCATGCCATGTTCAATCGCTTGAACCATTTCTGCATGCAACCGCTGATGCACATGATTCGTTCGAAAGCGAGCAGCCAGGCGTGTTGACTAGACTATCCGACTCTATTTCCAACCTCGATTGCCGATCCAGTAATGCTTTGGAGCTAAGCTTGAGAGACAGAAAGGCTATCGTAGACACACTTGGACGATATACAAGTTGTGGCGATTCTAGCTTGATCAACCTGGTGCTTTGTCGCGAGTTGCAAGTCATGCAGATGCTGGGCTACAAAGCAGAGATACAATTATTAGATGATTCTGGAAACCTCGATGCCTGGCTTGATTACAACCTGAACTTGGAATTGACCTCTTTTTCATAGAACGTTTCTGTAATAAAGTCGGCGTTGCGATTCTCCCCCCCCTCCTTTCGTCTTAGATAGGTTTGCGAAAGCCAAGTTTTAGCTACATACCCTGGAGCATGAAAAACATTTCTTATTTCTTCGGAGGTCTACGGTGCGAAAACTGCGGGGCAGTGATAGTCGCACAGTCCCCTCATCTGTGACAAAATTTTGTGAGCGCGCCATCGTGATCATCACATCACCGCAAACCTTAACCATGGCGCCAAAACTCTCAGAAGAAGAGATCGATGATGTTTTATACTTTTCTCGGGTAGGAGAGAACCAAGACCTGAGCGAATGCCTTTTGGAATTGGCAGAGCGCGAGAAGGTGTCAGAAGCGGAGATTCTGACTGAGACGAAAAACGAGGGCAAGTCAACGGCTTTGCACATGGCAGCTGGAAATGGGCATCTTGGTATGTCACACCTCATTCATTGTCTGCACATCCGAGAAAACCGCTTTGGATCATTCTTACGAGTATACACAACCCCGTTCGCTGTGATTTTTGCTGACCCCCGCACCAGAGACGGTACGACGGCTTCTGCAATGCTTTGACGGCAGACCACAGGAGGAGAAGCAGGCGTACATTGACGAAGCTAATGAGCATGGCAACACCGGACTGCATTGGGCTGCGCTTGGGGGTCACCTCGACACCGTCAAACTGCTGATGGAACATGGTGCTTCACCGGCCTTGGCCAACGAGAGCAACTATGTGCCGCTGGATCTGGCCAATCTCAACGATAAGCGTGAGGTCGCAGAGTACTTTCTGGCCTCCGCCGGCATGCTTGAAAACAAGAACGAGGAGGCGGGACTGGCGAATGCTGCTGAGTCCATTGAGCTTAGTGGTGAAGACGAACAAGCACCTGAGCCAAAGGCATCGTAATGTGTAAAGACGGGATTCTTAATCACTTGTACGCCGCGGTGACACGATTGCCTAGCAATAAGGGTCTGGTATCGCAACAGATAGGGTCTCATGAGAGTGACGGATCCAGCCCGCACGACAGGAAGATATTCGATATATATTTCCATCAATTCTTCCGACAATCACAACCAGGCTGGAAATGCCGATTAGTCAGAGAAAGGGTAAACAAAGATGAGAAAATGCCCGTCGTTCCTGCAAAATGTGCCTACGAAAGCAAAGCACGTGAGATATGAAATGACTCTTTTGCGGCTGGTCTCTTGTCAAGCATGGCCTCTGTACGATGGAACTTTGGCCAGGCCGAACAATATGATGCACAAATTGGCTAGCTCAGGTTTCACGTTTGGGAGCGACTAAACGGGTTTCAAGTCCTTATTTGTAGGCAAATGTCCGCAGATTAGCAAGATCCATGGATCAGTTCCATCAGCATCCAGTTTGGTCGCAATGGTAAAACCAGGGTTGGTCGTGGGTGTTTTGAGTAGGATGCAGAACGCAGACGTTGTCATGAAATGAGTTATCGGTCAAAATCTTTACCTTTTCAAAATCCTCTACTCCCTGCTAGGAATCTAGCTTGGTGCTCGCGTTGACAGAAAAGTAGGAACTGCGCGTGAGGCTGGAAACTTCGGAGCTGCCACCGACGCCTGCGAATCTGTTGCGAGACAACTCTGAATTTGCTTCAACTGTCGACTTGGACTCGATTTCCTGCATTGACAAAGATCATCGGGTTGGCTAGCAAAACCGGCTCCCGATGAACGACACAATCGCGTGAGCCGCAAGAACATTCTGGCCGTGACACGATCTCTGTTGAGCATCTGCAGCGTCATTGATTGTGACCCCGAGGAGAACATTCCATACACACATGGCTTCTGATCGGCTCGAGGAAGATGCTCCCATATGATACTGGCGTGGCTGTACCCGACAAGTTTGTTCCGGTCGGACCTGCTGTCTGCACGCGCCATCACACATATTCGCATATACAATCGCCACTGCGCTCCTCGCTTTGTTGTTGCGGCGGCAATCTACGTGTGCACTGGGGCAATCATGCATGATAATGGAAGGGGCAAATCTCGGGCCTCAGCCATCGTTCAACCGCTCTTGGCCGGCATTGTAATGCAGGCATTCCGGCAGCTATTCTGCATACAGCCACGTCGAACATTGCTCCTACCTCAGCATCTTTCTTGTATCATCACCTCGCCAACAGCTAAAGCCATGGCCTGCCTCCATGCTATTTATTTTTAGCAAATTCTTTCTGTGTTAACGTATGAGCAAAGCCTTCATTTTTCATCTACACTGCTCACAAATCAGATTCTTTCTGTGTTTACATACAAGCGAAGCTTTCATTCTTCCATTTTCTTTCTCTGCTCACGAATCAGCCAAGGTTCATTTATTTTGCTTCCTAGCCACCTCAAATTCGTGGGTTCGCCAGCTGTCATGCAGAGACGCGACGTCAACCGTACGGGCAGCACAGATAATGACCCAGCGCAACGCGGTTATGCAGACTGGCTGTTCAATGCACAATCGGCAGACGACGAATTCAGCGTTACGAGCCTACCCTTTCGCGAGGGTGGTCTTGGGTCAGCTTTTAACAAGAACCTCAACTACGACATCGAATCTGTGACAAGCCCCTCTCTGGAGAAGAGACGTCATCAATATTTTGGAGGAGGTTATCCAGACGCGTGCATATCACCGTCACGTCGAGAGGAGTTCCTCAAGTGGTTTCGGATGTTTCGAAGAAAGCAGCCTCGGTATGATCTCCAGATGTGGGGTTTATTGCAAGAGCAGAGTGGAAGGCTGGAAGAAGGCATCCTGAACCTGCCGGACAGCGATGAAGACATACCAGGGGTGAGTCTGGCCATGCTGCAGGACTGCTTGAACGAGTTCTGGTGCACAGCGGCTCCTCGACTCCCGGTTGTGCATCAACCCACGTTTTCGCCCAATACGTGCCCCATTCTGCTCCTCCTTGTCATGGTATCACTCGGCGCGGCATGTCTGAAGAGTCGTGATCCGCGTAGCAAGTGGTCCGAATATGGCGCCTTTGCCGATGTCATCATGTTCAATGCTCGATGGGATATTATGAGCTCGGAGGACACGCTACCGCCGGCGACGCTTTGGGTGGCACAGGCGCTTCTGCTTGTTGAATACTACGAAAAGATGTACTCCTCAAGGGGGATGCATGAGCGATCCCACATCTATCATGCTTCCTTCTTGACGCTCATTCGCAAAGGCAGTCCATTGATAGGCAGACCTGGGACTGAAACGTCCCGTAAGCCAGATGACGATGAGCCACCTGAGCCCGGCATGTCCGTCGACTCGAGGACGTGGTGGGTTCGTTGGGCGGAGACGCAATCTATGCATCGAGTACTTTTTGTCACGTTCATGCTGGACGTGATCCATGCTGCTACATTTGGCCATAATGCCAGCGTCGGTGCCCATGAGATTCGACTGCCTCTTCCGTGCGACGACAGCCTCTGGACAGCAAGTAGTCCGGAGGATGTACGGCAGCTGGACGCGAATTTCAAAATGTATGGCGTCAAAGAAGTGTTTTTTCTAGATGGACTCAAGCGCACACTACATGGCAAAGAAGTCAAGACGGATTGTTTTGGAAAGATGATTCTCATGTGTGGCGTAATGAGCGTCGGATGGCACCTGAACCACCGCGCAACACATCCGAAATGGCTGGAATTGCAAGACGCGGAATCGGAAACGCGCGACAAGTGGCACAAATTGGTGCTTGACGCCTTCAAAGGCTGGCAGGAATCCTTTGACGTTGCCATGTCCGACTCTATGACGGACGAGGTCCCGGGAATCCGTGCTTTGCCCAACGGCCCCGTCAGCAGCGCATATCTGCTCTCCCACCTCGCTCACTTCAGTCTCCATGTCGACATTATTGATCTCCAGATCTATGCTGGAGCGCGAAGAGTGCTTGGCCGACACATATTCACGGCGGACCACTGTGAGGCGGTGGATCGTCTGGGGACATGGGCGAAGCAAGCATCAACACGGCAGGCGATTTTGCACGGGTTTAAACTTTTGTACAGGGTTTTGGTTGATCCCAACCCGAGGAAAAGGCACAATGCCCACCAGCAGGAACCAGCACCATACTCGATACGGAACGAGGGCGATCTCCAGAGGCCATGGGTCATGTACTACTCCGTGCTTGCAATCTGGGCATTTGTTCACACTCTTGAGAGATGCTCTGAGAAAGGCTCTGGCGCGCGAGCTTCCCAGGCGGCATTGACGACGCAGGAGACACGTGACAAAATGAAGCGGTACCTGACCAGAGTGGCTGCATTACAGTATCTGGATGAAAAAACGGTGGAAACCCTACACGACGGCCTGCCCGAGTTGTTGGACGTCATGTTTGATATTCTTAGCGAGGCTTATACCGAGATGATGGTTGATGCAGGGAATTCACTGCTTGATTGCAAGTCCAAGCTGCTTGCAGGATCGAAATGAGGGACATACTTTGGTATGTTGCCGCCAATATGTATTATGTGGCACGGGGGATTCTTAGCTAGGAACCTAGTAGGTACATTGAATAAGGTTGTAGGATATGATAGGGAATGGTCGGAAGGGAGGTTTGAGGAGCCAAGCACGACACTATTACGTGTATTTGAATAAAGTATAGTCGCAAAGATGAATGGTGCTCTTGTCTTTTCACCTATCACGTTGGCCTCGCCATTGTAGAGATGGCGCGATGCAGCCAAGCACTGACTGAGGGTCATGTCTCCTATATGTGTGTGCATAAATATTGACAGCAATAAACCCACGAGATTATTTCTGAGAATGAGACGGCATGATGTCGTAACTCGGCTGATCTCGCCAGCACCGCGTACTTGAGCAAATGACGATTGTTGAAATCCTCAACTCTCTGTACAATTCACTCCCTCCCTTTGAGGGTGTAATGCACGAGCAGCGGCAAGTTTGCATACCCAAAAGGTTGGTATGAATTTATATAGATACTACAGGGGTTTTTTTTTTAATTAATCCTTTCCTTTTATAAGCATTTTTGTAAGGTTCTCAAGCCCGCTATTCGCATAGTACTTTAGGTTCGGTGGATATGCATATGTGATGATTTAAATTTCTATAAATTTCTAGGTAAAATCACTGATTGAAATGGTTACCGTGCTCATCAGCGGCTTGCTCCATGCATTATAAAGGCCACACGGTGATACACACTCAGGGTCACAGTAAGGTGGTCAAGTGTATATACGGTCAACGATGGATCTTTCCTGATCAACAGAAGCAGGAATTACGCCATGTATGGATGGTACCTGCAAACTGTGCCGCTGTTCGTGGTACACACCCTGGACGATGAATGACTGTACATCGATAAACGAGGCTTGCCGCGGCACCGTCCTTGGCTGCCGAGAGTATATAGCGTGGTCCGCAGGGGTAAAAGGGGGGGTTTGCGGAAGGGATGCTTTATTATGCAAGGATTTTAGGTAATGTACTCGTTCCGGTAGTTCCCTAGCTATCCGTTGTTGCCGAGAAGGCTACACTCCTTATCTACCGACACTTATATGCAGCACGTTCGGAGGCCGTACGAACTTTTAATAAAAGCGATTGGATCAATGTGGGTGAGTGGGAAGGTGTAGCTTTTCTTGGCATGAAGAGGGGAGACTAGAAATGCCATTTATATCACAGCCGCGTGACCCGATGACGCCAGTTGTCATGGCCACCCACAGCCATAACCGCCGACGCAAGGAGTGTGTGGACGGTCTCGTAAGGGCCTAAGGTAGGCATAAGGAAGTAAGATATGTAATAGTAACCTTATTATAACTTAGTAGTATACTAAAGAAATATATAAAAAAAAGAGAGAATATTTATATAATAAGGTAGAGATTTATACCTTTAAGCACTACTCTCTATTTAATAGCTATATTATAGTATATACTTTATATTTTAATTCTTACTTTACTAAGCTATTTTTTATTATTAGTGTTGGAATTGCTCTTAACGGCAAATCCTCGGTGCAGGCAAAACGTCGGGTGCAGCGTATGTGGGCGACCGGGTGGGTCCGCCACAACGATGCACGCGGTTTGATTGGCTGCACCGCTAACTACACACGTGGCCATAACACCACTTTTTCTTACTTTTTAAGCTTAGCCTTTAGAAGAGAAGAATTATTAATAATAGACCCTTTTTATATTATTTTTATTATATATATATTTTAGTATTTATTTTTCCTTTTTTAAGTTATTTCCAACACTAATTAGTAGTTAGTAATAACTATAGATTTACTAGGTTTAACTATAAAAGAAAAGATAGCTTTTAAGGTATTTAAAACCTTTATTACTATACTAAGGAAGAAAACTCTATTATAACTAATAGAGTTAGACTTTAATAAAGAAAGCCTTTACTATTAAGTAAATACTAATATTTATTTTTTTTAAAAATAAATAAAGAAAAGGTTTTTAAAGATTTAGCTACTAAAGCTATAGAAATTGTTAAAAATAACAGGGTTATTTATAGGGGATTCCTCACTATTAGTGCTATAATTATAGCGCTGATAGAAGCACTTTATAGGGGGCTTTGTAAGCCAGTGTAAGCCGGCAAGCGTGCGCGCGCGCGGGCGGCACAACCACGGAATTCCGACCAAAGGTCACGTGTGTGGGCTCGCAGCTGCAGGGTCCCCACAAATCCTCACTTTTCGACCTTTTTTGCCCATTCTGACAGCTACGCAGTCAGACTAA
>AFRA01001093.1:0-13653 GCA_000223055.1 Claviceps fusiformis PRL 1980
TAATATATAATAGATTAAGGTATAATAAATTATAAATAGTTTTTTTTAATTTTTGTTTAATTTTATTTAATTTTTTTATTTTTTTTAATTTTTTTTTAATTTTTTTTAATTTTTTTTAATTTTTTTTAATTTTTTTTTATTTAATATAAAATAAAATAAAATAAAAAAGAGTATAAAAGAGTAATATATAAAGAATTAAAATATAATAAATTATTAATAGTTTTTTTTTAAATTTTTAAATTTTTTAAAATTTTTTTTTAAATTTTTTTTTTAATTTTTTTTATTTTATATAAAATAAAAAAGTTTTTATTTTATATAAAATAAAAAAGGAAAAAAAAGTATAAAAAAGTAATATATAAAGAAATGAAGTATAATAAATTATTAATAGTTTTTTTTTTAATCTTTTTTTCAAAATTTTAAAAGTAATAAATAAAGGTAGAAATATTATTATAAATAATAATATAATAAATTAATTATAAATTAATTTTTAAGTTAAGTATATACACTTAGTAAAATTTTTATATAAAGGGGGTATATATATATAACTATATATAATTATATATATACAGCTCTAATTAATTAATAATTAATTATTAATTAATTAGAGCTTACCTAAGAGTTAATTACATACCCCGCGCAATTAAAGTGGAGCAACTCTCAGGTAAACTAGTCGAACAACCCTCATGTTATCTGTAGCCTCAAGAAATCAATGTCTCAAACACTTAGACAAGACATGCACACATTGACGTTGAATTCGTGGGGTCGGCGATGGAGAAGGCTGAAGTGGCTACTTGTCACACAATCGTGATTTGGGGACACGGCACAGCACAGAAGCAGTGAGAAGATGGCTTTGGAAGGAAAAGAAAGGAAAAAAAAAAAAATAAAAAACTCGGGCGCTTGCATGGCTCATCGGCGTCCATGTCCATTCCATGTTCTAGCTGTGTTCTTCAGACGTTCGCGGTCGGTCTGGTGGGCAGGGGTTCCCCGACTGCGCTGGTCCCAGCACAATGCTCTGGAGTCTGCAGAAGCAGACAAGACCAGACACCAGGCAAACCAGCACCATGCAGACCAAGGCAGACCAAGTCCTCCCTGCCCTGCTGTCCAGATCTCCGTTCCCGGGAGCGGTTGTGGTTACTGCCGTGAGGCGACGCTGCGCGTGGCAGATTGTGGCCCGTGCGTCGGTGGTAATCTGCGGCGCGGGCCACTGGCCAGTGGATGTTTGACGCACTGGGGGGACGCTGCTTCCAGCAAGGGACAGGCTGGAAGAGCAACCGGGGAGGTGGAGGAGGTTGCCACGGAGTCATGGACCGTGGTGCGGTTGAAACAGCGGGCACCACACCACACATGCTTGCAAAGTCCTGGGCGGCGATGCCAGGCATTTTGCCGAAAAAAAAACGAAAAAGGAAGAAGAAGAGGAAGAAGAAAAGATTTCGGCCGAGCTCTGTCTGATGTGCGCGTACATCGTGTGCGCGAATAGCGCTTCATACTGTACGTGCATGCTTATTTACAATGTACGTGTCAACGCGCGCGTGCACGAACCCATGGCAATGACCGAGGGCTTCGAGGGCTTAACCCACCGGCTGGTGGGCAAGTTCCTCTAGGTAAGTACCAAGCTGGAGTACTAGGTACTACTTTCTTAGGTAGCTACAAGCACCGGTACTTTGCGGCTCGACTCGGATCGGGGCGTGGTGGTGCCGTGTATTGTGCTGCGTGCGTGCGTGCGTATTGTGTCAATTGCGCATTGTGCGTGTGCATCGCGTCTGCGTGTCAGCTGGTGGACGTGCAAGTGCAAGTGCAAGTGTAAGGTGCTGGTGCAGGTGCTTGGCCTGCTGATTCGCTGGCCTGCTGTCGACGGCCCCACAGCGCCCACAGCTGCCCACACCGCGCAGACCAGACTCGTCCAGTTTGACGTTTTTTTCACTGTTGCTATTTATTCCCACCCTTGCTTGCTTGCTTGCTGGCTTGCACCTAAGCGACCAAACGAAACCATGACTTGATGACGAAATTGTGCGCAGGCCATCCATCTGAAATGTGTTTTTTTCTGTCTTTCTGTCTTTCTTTCTTCTATTTCTTCCTTTTGTTTGTCTTGTACGCTCACACAGAACAAATAGTTATAAAAAAATTAAAAAAAAAAAAAGTTATGGACGCCTCGGCTGCTGGGTTAAGCCGGGAAGAACAAGCTGACAAGTTGCGCGTGTGGAAAGGTCTTGCAGCAGCGGAGCTGGGCTGGAAGTGGTCTGGGACGCGTCTGGTACCAGAAATCGCCTGACTGGACATTGAATTCGACGCGCGTGGAGGCACACCCGAAAGCTTGCAGCTCGAGCGCCAGTGTCGTCGTTCCACACATGGGCAAGCTCAAGGAGCTTGCCGTTGCATGTTTTGGGCAAAAAAAAAAAAAAAAAAAAGCCCCAAAATGTTTATCAGATATCTGGTGCTTCCTTCACGCCGCAGCATGCACGCAACATTGAACACAAGAACACAGCTTGAGAAAACAGAGCACAGAACAGGGCCGCTCGGGACAGCGATGTTGACGCCACTCTTCCCACCCCGCCCCGCCCCACCAGCTCCGTTGTCCAGTCCAGGCTCTCCCAGGTCCCGCCAGGCTGTACAAGAACCGCGACCCTGGGTTGCCTCGCACAGCGGCGGGTTGCCACTACTGGGCATCATGGTATGGGCTGGGTACTAGGTACCTAGTAAGTACCTACCTGGTAAAGAGGTAGGTACCTAGGCGCGCCACGCCTGCTCCTAGTGACAGCCCGTGATAGATCTGTGACAGTTTTAAGTAACTAAAAGTATTATAAGGTATTACAAGATAGCGTATTATAATTATAAAACATAAAATTGTCACGAAATTTGGCGGAGGCTGTCACCAGGAGATAGGTCCGCGCAGCTAGGTAGGTACCTAGGTAGGTACTAGGTGGTAGGTATCCAGTACCTGCGGCGTGACGGCGTCCCCAGGTCCCCAGCACCTGCCAGGACCCCGGTTACCTGCCCTCATCACGCCTTCCATCTTTCCACAGAGTCCTGCGTTTCTGCTTCCAGTCCATCCATGTCCCAGCCAGTCAGTCTCAACCACCACAGTGACAGTGACCACACCAGACAACGTTTCCCGTCTTCCTCAGCTTGCCTGCTCTTTCTTGCCTTTTGCATGCCCGACTTGCTGCATCTGGCGCGCCGGGATTCACCCCTCGGAAATTCGGTTTCCATCTCCGCGAATTCATACCTAGTAGGTACTACCTAGTAGGTAGGCCATCATAGGCCACCATTTATTCGTCTTCACGGCCGTCGTCACTCGCAACCAAATCCGCCAGTTTGTTGCATCCCGGCCGGGTTACGAGCTTACGAGGTTGCAACTCACGATCCATCACCACACTGCCAGGCACCGGACAATACACGCGCGCGCGAGCTTGCTGAGTTCAGCTTCCTTCTTACCGCATCTCCTCCGCCTTCAGAGCCCGGCTTTCTTCGCGAGGCACACTGCCTACATCCATTGGAAATCGCCTTCTTCGCCATTGCAGAGGCCAGCGCCAAACAAGCTCGCGTGTTTGCGCTGTTTTTCTTTTTCCTTCCTTCTTCTTCTCTTTTCTTTCCTTTCCTTCTTTTTCTTTTTGCCCACGCGACCGATTATACCGCCTTTTAGCGTGACAGATCGCGGGGAAAAGAGCTCTCATGATAGTACAGAAAAGATTAGCGCAACATCTTCGCCGCTGATAAAACATTCCCTCTCCGTTTAGCCTGACGTCGCCGCGATTCTACATCCTGTAGCAGGCTGTGAGAGGAGTGCTACCACTCGCGATTCTTGCAAGGTTCGCATTGAGAACAAGGTCGCATCTGGCATCCATCACCTTGGAACCTCGACCAATACCTCCGTCGTCAGAGCATGCCGCAACCGTGCAGCATCCATATCGTCCACTCTCTCAGAAGCATCCCGAGCCTATAGAGGGCTTCCTTCTTCCTTGGAATCAGCCTCGCTCATAGGCTGCTGGCAGCTTTCCCGGCGCAGCGGCCACCACGGCCGGAAGCTGTGTACAAAGGCGACAGAACCTTGACCTCCCACGCCCAAGGCGCCGCCGCCAACCAAACACTTGTGCAGGGGCTTTGTAGTGTCATATTGAGCACTCAGACAAAACCTGCCCCCCCTCCCCCCCCCCCCCCCCTCTCCCCAAAATCAAAGCAACCAACGTTGGTAGAATCGTCCATCACTCTCGATAAGGAGATCCGCTCTTGATGCGTCGAACTCGTCCTCACAGCTCGGCTTCGCCATTTCGGGCGCTAGCACACCATCAACAGGCCGCGTCCACGTCAACATCGAGTGATCCGAGCTCCGTCATCCGCTCCTTCGATGTCGACTCAAATCCAACCCGCCCAGTGCGGCCATCCCCCCTGACCGCCTCGACCATCCAAGATATGCCCCTGGATCTAGTAGAACGAGTTAGGTCGTTTCCTCTCTTCCGGTCCGCCCCCGAGGATTTTCTCGTGGCCATCGGGAACCACCTCAAGCCCCAGATCAATGCACCGAATGACCACATAATAACCGAGGGTGATGAAGCAAAGGCCATGTACTGGCTAGTGCGCGGTGTGGTGGCCGTCACATCTCGCGACGGGGAGGCGGTCTATGCCGAACTTAAGCCTGGTGCCTTCTTTGGCGAAATTGGCGTTCTCATGAACATGCCACGCACTGCCACCATTGTAGCGCGTGCAAAATGTCTCCTGCTCGTCTTGAAGAAAGAAGATTTGCAGCTCGTCATACCCAACTTTCCCGAGATGGAGAAGGCCATTCGAGAGGAAGCTCAGGAGAGGCTTCAACTGCTCAAGAAACAGCGACAGGAGCGCGGTGCCACCAGTCTAAAATCCCCGAAAGCCGATTTTGCCCCTCGAACAACGGTCCCGGGCGAGGTCTCGACCGGCGAGAGCGGTGCCATCAAGGACGGCGCCGTGGTCAACACCAAGAAGCGCAAGTCCCCGAGTCCCGGCATCATTGAAGACCCCGCTGCCGGCAGTGCCATTGGTAGCGCATTCGTGAATATCCGCCAGACACTCAAGGAATTGCCCTTGTTCTCCAACCTCCCCCCGGAGATCCTGCACTTTCTGGGCCTGAGCGTGCAGCCAAAGACATACCATCCGTTTGTTGATATGATTTCTCAGGGCACACCGGGCAACGAAATCTACCTCATCGTTCAAGGCGAGGCTGAGGTCATACATGACGAATCGGATGAGACGCGCCCTACACAGTCAACCGTCAGGCCCGTACAATCGAGACCACGATTGAAAGCTGGGCAATACTTTGGCGAGGTTTCAAGCTTGGGGCTCTCGCCCGGCCGGACGGCAACGGTTAGGTCAATCACAACGGTGGAATGTTTGGTCGTTCCTGGGAAGGTGTTGGAAGAACTCTGGCGAAAATGTCCACCAGGCGTCAGATTTCAAGTGGAAGAGACGGCCAGACTACGATTGAAGGCCCAAGAAGAGGAGGACAGCAAGAACAATAACAACAACGACAGCGACGGCAGCGACAAGAGCAGCAACAACTACTACAACAACAAGACGACTGAACTCGGCGACAAACAAGATCACCCCGCGGCACGATCAGAGGGCGGCGGCTCAACCCCCACAACCCCTTCCAAAGGAGGATTGACCAATTTGGCCTTTACTACGCCTTCCAGTCAAGGCTCACCGAGCCAGGACGATTACGACGTCATGGAACCCAAGGATCCAGACCCATTCTTGAGTGTCAATATGGAGAATTTGAGAAACCGCAGACGGCATTCCCTGGCTCCGCCAATCACTCTGACCAGTGAAGGTACAGGAGCAGCAGCAGCTGCTGCTGCTGCTAGTGGTGGTGGTGGCCGGACCAACGGCTACAGGGCATTGCTTACGGAGGCGAGCGGTCCAATTGTCCGATTCAGCTCCAGTGACGCGTCGTTCGAGTGCGGTGCACCAGCAAAGCGAGCGCGAACTGCCACAAGCCGGTCCTCGTTCGCTTCGATACCAGCTCTGAATGACGAGATTCTCGTCCTGATATTCAAGCATCTCGATATCAAGGAGCTCCTGCGACTGCGGCTCGTCAGTCGGCATTGGCGTCATCTCCTCACCCACTCGCCCAAGGTTTGCAACGATGTCGACTTGTCGCATTACAATCGGTTTGTCACAGACCACTCGCTCATACATATTCTGGCCCCCTTTATTGGAAGTCGCCCACGATCGATCGACCTGAACAACTGCTTTCATGTCACGGATGAAGGGTTTTCTGTTTTGTGGCGGCAATGTGGTCAGAATATCAAGAGATGGCGGATGCGATCGGTATGGGATGTGTCCGCCCACCAGATACTCGAAATGAGCGAAAACGCCAAGCAGTTGGAGGAAATAGACTGGAGCAACTGCCGAAAAGTTGGAGATCATCTTCTCGGTCGAGTGGTCGGATGGGTGGTGGCAGAGCCGCCGGCGGTCTTGAAGAGCACGGTTGTCATGACGACTCCAGGACAGAGGAGACCAGAAGAGGCAAGAAGGAAGGCTCATGGCGCCATCAACAACCCTCCACCTGGAACAGTCATTGGGTGCCCAAGACTCAGCAAGCTCGATCTGTCGTACTGCAAGCACATCACGGACAGATCCATGGCGCACCTGGCGGCGCATGCCTCTGCCAGGCTACGCTCATTATCTCTCACTCGGTGTACATCCATCACCGACATGGGGTTTCAGTCGTGGGCGCAATACAGATTCGAAAAGCTCACCCACTTATGCCTGGCCGACTGCACATACCTCTCCGACAATGCCATTGTGGCTCTCGTGAATGCGGCGAAAAACCTCACGCATCTGGACTTGTCGTTTTGTTGTGCTCTATCCGACACATCAACAGAGGTTGTGGCGCTCGGGCTGCCCTTGCTTCGAGAGCTGAGGATGGCCTTCTGTGGTAGTGCCGTGAGTGATGCGAGCCTGGAGAGCATCGCCTTGCACCTCAACGAGCTTGAAGGCCTGAGTGTCCGGGGATGCGTACGGGTAACAGGCAAAGGTCTGGAGAACATACTGCGAGGATGCACGCAGCTCAGCTGGGCCGATGTGAGTCAGTGTCGCAATCTCGAGCCATGGATTCGAGCCGGCAGCGTTGCCAAATGGGGATATGATGACCGGACCAGCAAGCCAACTATGCCCACGGGTCTGTGGGGAGCGGCGGCGGCGGCGGCGGCGGCGGCAGCGGCAGCAGCCAGTGATGGATTGGGAGACGTTCCACGCTCAAAAGCCATGAGTGTGGCCATGTTGACGACGCCACGTTTTCTTCCGCAGGGACTTGGATTCATGAGCAGGAGAGCGAGACAACCTGTACGATTTATCATTCAGAAAGGCGTTCAGGGACTAAGGTAGCGAGTGGCTGGTGGTGCGCGTTGTTACACGGCGCAAATTTTTCTCTTTTTCTGTCTTTTTTCTTCTCTTGTTTTCCTTTCCCCCTGTTTTGCTGAAGGGGGTTTCGGGGGTCTTGGCAGTTTCGTTTCTATGTCTTTTCATCCTTTTTATTCATTTTGTTCTTGTTTATTTTTGTTCTTTTTTTTTTCCTTGCTCCTTCAAAGCAGAGCAGTATCACCTGAATGGCGGGTACACTTGAGGACCACGGCGGGCGTTGGGACTGACTACTACTTTGGCACTTGGAAGGAAGGGCGTATCTCTCGTGTGTTTTTTTTTTTGGTTTTTGGTTTTTTTGGATGATACTCGAGAGATCGCAACGTGAACGGGGTCTTTGTCTCGTGACGCATTTACCTCACGACATGCCGGATATGACAGAAGCAGGTGACGTATGTATGGGAAGCAATGATGTTACTTTTTGATAAATTCTGCATTTTGGAGTTGTTTTTTTCTTTTTTTCTTCTTTTTTTTCTTTTTTTTGTCTTATCCTGGTTCTTTTTATTCTTTCCTTTTTTTTTTTCGATTCGATGATAATGTCAATGTGTATAGATGGTGTGACACAACTCAGAGCTCACGTACTCTTGATAGAAAATATGGTCCGACGCCTCAGTGCATAAGCTCAGACGCACACTGCATAAGCTCAGATGTAGACACGTAGACACGAGACGGAGAGACGGAGATGACATTCGACATAATCCAAACTTCCAAAGGGCACCACCTGGTGGCGCGACAGGCGGAACGTTCCACCATGTTCCAGAGCATCACGTGACCTCGGAGTTTACACACCCAGAGCTGCTGGTGGCGCGCAGTTTCGGCGGGCGCGGGACATATCATTGACGTCGCAACTCGTCAAACAGAAACCTCCACTTGTCTACTTGCATCTCTCTTCGCCGTCGTTATCCTACCAATACGACTCTATAACAACCCTATCAAACGCCGACTAAACGAACCGTCTCGATCTCACTTTTGATATTTTTTTTTCCTCCATTTGATGCCCATCATGTCGTTCACCCTGCGTGTTCGGCAGCATCCTCTGCGCCTGGCGCAACGGCTGCCCGAGCTATCCAAGTCTGCATTCCGCTCCACGGCCCCGATCCGAAACTTCCACCACCACCAACCCGCCAAGTCGACCTGCAGCAGCAGCAGCAGCAACAACTTCTTCACCCCGTCCTCTCGCACCTCCAGAAATGCCTTGTCCTTCTCTTCCGTCGTCTCCCGCACCGCCGGCGGCGGCAGTCGCTCGTACTACCAGGGCGCGACGCAGCAGCAAGCCGCGGCCAGCGGGTCCAGC
Source organism: Claviceps fusiformis PRL 1980 (assembly GCA_000223055.1). Lineage (NCBI taxonomy): Eukaryota > Fungi > Ascomycota > Sordariomycetes > Hypocreales > Clavicipitaceae > Claviceps > Claviceps fusiformis. Next base: position 8,684 of record AFRA01001093.1, read on the forward strand.
ACGAGGAAACTGCTCGTCGGGGGCGCCATCTTTGGGGGCACCCTGGTGGCCATCAACGCCGTGTTCAACCGCGAGACGAGGGAGGATGGCGGCATGCCGCTGTACGAGCGGGAGTACCTGAACAACACGTTTTTGCACACGGGTCTGGGGATCGGGATTATCGGCTTGACGGCGCGGCAGATGGTGCAGAGCGGGTTCGTGTACCGTCTCATGGTGACGAATCCGTGGGTTGTGGGATTGGGGGGGTTGGCGTTGAGTTTTGCGACCATGATTGGGACGCGGTCTATTAGCCCCGACAAGTAAGTGCCTGTGTTGCGTTGTTACATATAAACTGGTCGCGGGGGGGGGGGGGGGCGTTCCTGCGTTCCTTCTCGCGTTGGTTTCGACCGGCTTGCTAATACGTCTTGCAAATCATCCTCCAGCTACATCCCCAAATATGCCCTCTGGACTGCCTTCAACGCAACGCAGGCTGCCTTTGTGGCTCCCCTGCTGGCCTTTGTCCCCGGACCTCTCCTGGCGCGCGCGGGTCTCTACACGGTGGCCATGATGGGAGCGCTCTCCATCGCCGGTGCCACGGCCAAGCAAGAAAAGTACCTGTACATCGGCGGCCCCCTCCTCGCGGGAGCGGCCATTGTGGCCGTGTCGGGCCTCGCCCCGCTCATCATCCCGGCGACGGCGGTGCGAACGCTGGCCTTTACGGAGAGCATCTGGCTGTACGGCGGGCTGGCCGTCTTTGGCGGCTTCACCCTGTACGATGTGCAAAAGGTGCTGTACCACGCGCGCATGGCGCAGGCGGGGGTCATGAGGCGGGATCCCGTCAACGAGAGCATCTCGCTGGAGCTGGACTTTTTGAACATTTTTGTGCGCATGGTGCAGATTCTGATGATGCAGCAGAACCGACGAAAGTAGGGGTGTTGATGACGAAGTTAATTTTTTTTTTTTTTCCTTTCTTTTTCTTTGTTTTCCTTTGTTTGGCAGGCTGCTTGATTGGTTGGAGATGTATGCAGAGACCAACTCCGCTCTGGTGACGGCCCCGGCCGTATGTATACAGAAATTGAAATACCAAATCCATCCTTTTGTATGAAATATGTGGAAAAGCAAAAAAAAAAAAAAAAAAAAAAAAAGTAAAACCATTCACGCGCACCCGTCCATGTAACAAACCATCAACTACATACATCTCTTGCCAACTTGACCACCTGAATACATGTACATGCCCACCAACTCGATGCCACCGTCACCACCACCATCAAAACAACGTCACTGCAACTCGGCAAACGGCCTCAGAAAATGACTCGGACACTCGTACCCCCCCGGATTGCGCCCCAGATACTCCTGGTGGTACTCCTCGGCGGTCCACCAGCGCCCCGCGGGGGCCAGCTCCGTCACGATGCCGCCCCTCCACCACTGCTCGTTGGCGAGGCGGGTCACCTCGCGGGCTGTGCGCTCCTGCTCCGGGTCGTGGAAGTAGATGGCGGAGCGGTACTGGGGCCCCGTGTCTGGCCCCTGGGCGTTGAGGCTCGTGGGGTCGTGCATCTTGTAGAAGAACTCGAGGAGGGTGCGGTAGGAGACTTGGGCGGGGTCGAAGATGATTTGGGCGGCTTCGGCGTCTGGTTGCGGATTAGCAATCTTTTTCTTTTAGTCTCTCTTTCCGTCTCTCTCCCTGCCTCCTTTCTTTCATCATCATTCAAACGCAAATCTGGGGCAACATACGCCCCGTTTTCCCCCCGCATACGGCCCGGTAGGACGGATCGTCCACATCGCCGCCAATGTACCCGACCTTGGCGTCGAGCAGGCCCCTGCCCGTGAAGTGGCGGCGGTAGAGGTGCTCGGTGCCCCAGAAGCAGCCCGCGGCGACGGTGCATCGCTGGGCGCCCTCGGGGATGGGACCGCCGGGTGCGTGTGCGGCCGAGGAGTCCGTCATGGAGAGCCGGGTGGACTGGGTGAGGGGTCTGGTGAGGCGGGTGATGAAGTTGGGGAGATGATTCATGGTGGCTGAGGGAAAAAAAAAAAAAAGAAGAGAAGAGAAGGAGAGGCAAGCAAAGTCTTTTTCCCAAAAAGGGAAGAGTCCAGCTGCCGGGTGATGGAAATGGGAATGGAAAATGAAGATGGAATAAAAACCCGTCCTTTCAGAAAGTGTGGAAAGAAAACTCATCAGGACGCGTGCCCCTGGTTTCTTCTTCTTCTTTGATTTTTCTTCTTTCTTTGTCTCATCTTTTTTTGTCTATCCTTTCTTCACTTGTCCGCCTCACGACATGGACAATGACGCCATTGACGAGGCACGCCCATCGCGACAGCCAGGCGCCCCACTTGTGGCGTCGGGCGTCGGCCGTTGGACCAATGATGCCGGCCGCGTGCCGGGCGGGGTGCGTCCAGCCTGGGGCGGGCACACAGTAAATCTCAGGTCCAGCGGAGAATCGCTCAGGTCTAAGGTGGGCCACGAAATAGCAGAATGGCATATATTCTATATATACATAGCACTTATAAATTATATAATATAAATTTCTAAATAAAAAGTAGGTTAAATAATATAGTCTATACAATAGGTTATATATATTAGCTTAGTATATATAAAGCCTTTACTATTTAGCTTACTTTTTTTTCTTTTTTTTTCTTTATTTCTTTATATTTAATTACTTATATATATTATACTAACTTTATATTATATATTATTATTATATACTATAGCTAGGAGCACTTTACTAATTATAGCTATAGTTACTAAAAAAAAAACTAAAATCTATATTTATAATAAAGTATAATACATTTTATACCTAATGTATATTATTTATATATTAATTTTATATATTACTTTTAAATATTACTTTTAAATATTATTTTCAAAAGTTTATAAAGGTATTAATAAAATATATAGCTATTATATTTACTTAGTTTTTATATCCTAAATATATATTTATAAGCTAACCATTTAATAAAGAAATTAATAAAGTAATAAAGAATAAAAATAATATATTTATTAATAGTATATATAAAGTTATTTATAGTATATATATAGTATATATATATTATATATATTTTATATATAAAGTATTTAATTATTTATAAAAGATTCAGGTGCTTATATGTAAAACTTAATTAAAGGTAGGCTATATATATACTATATATATATATTTTCTTTACTAATATTTTATAATAAAATCTAATTTTTATAAATTTATAAGTAGTATATATAATATATAAATATTATATATATTTTTATTAATATTTTTAGTAAAGGGTATAAAGCTTACTAAATAAACTATTAATATATAAATACTGTTTATTATTTATATATTATTTTTATACTAATATTTTTAGTTATTATATTAATATTAATAATAGCTAGCTTTATAGTAAAGTTATTAAAGGTAGTTTTAACTAAGTAATATTTCTCTACCCTTTTTATATATAATATATATTAATACTATATAAATATATTATTATATTATAATCAAGTATAGTATTAAGAGTAAAAACTATTTACTTTTATACTATATATTTAATATATATTAATATAATTTAGTATATAATAACTAATAGGCTTACATTTTAAAAGAAAAGGTTAAAGTAAGCTAATAGTATATTTTGTGTTCTTATTATATACTATATATATATTAATTTATTTTAATACTATTCTTTATTAAGTTATAACTAGCTAATAATATAATACTTTTTTTTAAAAAAAAAATCCTTATAAGTATATCCTTTTTAAATATTATATTATATTTATATATACTAGTTTTAATATAATATACTTACTAATATAATACTTATTATTTCTATAGTAGTATTGTTTAATAAATTTATACAAGTAATGCTTTATATTTATATTATATATATATACTAATTTCTTTTTCTTAGGGCTAATTTAAAAAAATAAGGCTTTTATTAGAAAGTAAGGTACTTAATTTAGCTATAAAGTATATTTTTTATTATTTTTATATAAGTTATATACTAATAATAATAGTTTAATATTACTAAACCTATTATTATTCTAAGCTAAAAACTAAAGAAGTATATAGTATATTTTAATTTATATATATAAATACTTTATATTAATATTTTTAGTTTTTTTAAATTAAACTTTTTTTTAATAATAATAATAATACTAATAATAATAATAATAATAATAGAATCTTAGTCTTATTTACTAGTCCTTTATTTATATTACTTAAACCTAAAAATACTATTAAAAAAGGTATATAGTATTATTTTTTTATACTTAATGTATATAACTAATATATTTTCTTGAAGGTTTTAAAAAAAAGAAAGAGTATAACTTTTAAAGGTATATTTTATAAAGTAACTTTAGTAAATATATATGATTAATATATATTTTCTAAAGTTTAATATAAATAACTTAAAAAATCTTTAAAAAGAATCTTTTATTATAAATATTAAAGTTAAAAGTAAAAAAAAAAAATTAAAAAAAAGAAAAATTAAAAATATAATACTTTTATTTTTTATAGCTTAAATATGTATTTGATATGTAGTTTCTTTATATTAAAGGTTAAATAAATTAGCTATAAATTTTAAATATAATATTTAAATTAAATAAGTAATTTATATACTTGTTATGGTTTGGTCTTTGACCTAACCTTAGGCTGCGTGCTGACGGACCGCACCAGCTGGCACCCACCCTAGCGACGACCGACCAATATAGATGTCAATTGATCAGATCTTGCCAACCTGATCAATGCGTATCCTTTTGCCTAGCTTGTAGCTAGCGTAGCTAGTAAAGGGATCCGGGCAACCAGTATGACTGCGCTAACATCCGCAATAACCCAATCGGGTTAGTCCATAACAATTAATTAGGTTTAAGGTTATAGGTTTGAGTCCTGCTGGAACCTAGGCTTATAAGGACCTACTAGTAATAAGGAGAAAGTGGATCCCTTAGGGGAGGCGTAGTATTAGTTAAGAGGGTAGGGAAAGTGGGGCTATGTTATGGTTTAGTCTTTAACCTAACCTTAGGC
>AFRA01001094.1:0-13611 GCA_000223055.1 Claviceps fusiformis PRL 1980
AAGTATTTTTAGTTTTATATTATAAAAGCCTAACTTATTTTTTACTAATTTAAAGTTACTTTCTTTACCTTTTCTTAGCTTATTCTTTATAGCTATATTAATTAAGTATTATAAAAAAAAAAGATTTAACTAATAATTTTATTTAAGTAATAATAAAGTATAGAAATATTATAATTAAATTAAAGCTTATATAAAGCTTAATAATATTAAAGTTTATATTAAATAATATACTATATAGTATTAATTAAAAGTTATAGTATACCTTCCTTAATTTATTATTAAAATATATATTTTTTTATTATACTTTAAAATTTATTAATACTTTAATATTCTTTAAGCTTTTAAATAGCTTTTATATTAATTATATATAGCTAACGTATTTAATTAATATATTATAATAACTATTTTAACCTTTAGTATTTTTTATAGTTAAAATAAACTTAATTTAATACTTATAAAGTATATTTATATTATTATTTTAAAGCTAAATAAAGTTTAATTAAAAGTTAAGTAAAATTTAAAAAAAAAGTAAATTATTTATTATATATTTAATTAAATTAATATAAAAAATAAAGTAAGTATTACTAATGTTATGGACTAGCCTAGATGGCGACTGCAATCTAGTGTCGATGAAGTTATTATTATCCATAAGGGGGAAGGAAAGGTTACTATCCCCCTCCACTATGTGTCTAGCTTATATATAATGTGTGCTTATAGGGTTTGCCCTCTAGGTAAGGTAGGTTACCTTATATGCTCCTTATATACTCCTTTTCTATTCTACTAAGGATCTAAGCCTTTAGCTTAAATCTATTATATAGCCCCCTACTATACTATTCTCTAGCTATAAGATAGTTAGTAAATAGTTAGGTTGTAATAATACTATTAGGTTATAAGTAACATGCCCTACTAGGTAGAATTATATATCCTAGCTAGTTCTAATCCAGTGCCTAGCGTTAATAAAATAAAACCTAAAATAAAAATCTAAATAAAAAATCCTAGATTAGTAAGCTAATTATATCCTAGATATTAACTATAAATTTCCTAGTTAGCTCCTTTAAGCTTATTAGTATTATCCTACTATTATTCTTACTATTAATATTCTATATCTATTAAGCCTCTTATTTAAATATTAATTAATACCTATTTATCCTCTATTATTATTTAATATCTTTCCTATATACCTTTTATAATAATAATAAATAATCTACTACTACTATTTACTAGATCTAAATAGTAAGCTCCCCTATTCTTACTACTTTACCTATTTTAAAAAAAACTAAGGTTATAAGATTATATTTACTATTACTAATGCTTCTTCTCCTTCTCCCCTACCTTTAAATAGCTACTATATCTTAAGCTATTATAAAATAGAAGGTAACTTAAAGAATAAGTTATATGCCCCTATAGATCTCTCCTAGCTAGATATTTAGTGCTTATTTTATATTCTTTATATAGTAAATAATAGCCTATTTTTATATATACTAGGCCCTAAGCACTTCTATAAAGAGTGCTAAAGAAGGAAATTAACCTATATAAGGGATGCTGCTATATTTGCCTAAAGTCCTGCTCTTTACTGCCTTACCTATAAAATAGTAGTAGCTATTTACTATAGTAAGGCTATAAAAGTGTTTTATATTCTTACTTATAATACCCCTAATAGTAAGGGGAAAAAAGTTATTTTAAATAAGCTATTTAAGGCTTTATATAACTGCTTTATTACTATTCTATATACTATAGAGAAGTATACTATACCTGCTATTACTACTAGCTTTTTATCTATACTATTCTTTTATTTATTAGCCTAACTCTAATTTACTGCTAGTAAGATGCCTTTATATTTACTACTTATTCCTACTATTAATCCTACTACTATTTACTTATTAAAGACTAATATTAACTATACTAATACTTAGTTATTTAAAGTATAGTACTAGGTTAAATAATTAATACCTATATATTAAGATTTATTTACTTAACTTTAATTATATTAGCCCTCCTTACTAACTTACTTACTACTATATTTAAAAGAGTAGGTATATATACCTATACTGCTCTCTTTTATTTTATTAAGTATAATGCCCCCTCCTACTACTATTATGCCTCTTACTATTACTAATGCGCTTCCTCCTACTAACACTATAATACTACCTACTATCCACTAGCTCCTAATATTTATAATATTTATGCCTAAGCTACCCCTAAGTATCCTTAGTCTTATACTATAAAGGCCTAACTTATTTTTTACTAGCTAAGAGTTACCCTCTCTACTCTCCCTTAGCTTACCCTTTATAGCTATATTAGCTAAGCACTATAAAAAAAAGAAGAAAAAAAAAAGGGTTTAGTTAGTAACCTTACTTAAGTAATAGTAAGGTATAGAAATATTATAACTAAATTAAAGCTTATATAAGGCTTAGTAGTATTAAAGTTTATATTAAATAGTATACTATATAGTATTAATTAAGAGTTATAATATACCCCCCTTAGTTTATTATTAAAATATATATCTCCCTATTATACTTTAAAATTTATTAGTGCCTTAGTATTCTTTAGGTTTTTAAGTAGCTTCTATATTAGCTATATATAGCTAACCTATTTAATTAATATATTATAGTAGCTACCTTAACCTTTAGTATTCTTTATAGCTAAGATAAACTTAACCTAGTACTTATAGGGTATATTTATATTATTATTTTAAAGCTAAATAAAGCTTAGTTAGGAGTTAAGTAGGACCTAAAAAGAGAGTAGATTATTTACTATATATTTAATTAAATTAATATAAAAGATAGGGTAGATACTACTAGGGATATTTAGTCTAATAGTAAGGGGTATAAAAGCCTTAAGTATAATATATTTAGCTATAACCTAGTCTAACTTTTTACTTAGGTAAAGGGTTTAAATATTATAAAGGCTAAGCTAAACCTTATTATTAGCCTAATACTATTCTATAGAGTAGTATAACTAATTAGAGGACTCTTATTAATATTATTAGGTAAAATTAATAATAGCCTAGGTAAGCACTATCCCCTGCTTAATATACTTAAGGAACTAGACTACCTACCCCTTAGGGGATGTCTAGCTTTATATAAAAGCTAGTGTATACTATACTAAATTAATATTAAACCTATAAAGGGCTATATATATACTAAGGCTAGTAACTAATAAGTTATAGTTATTAAGCGTAAGCTAGCACACTACTAAGTATATAGGCTAGTTTATTTAGGTAAAAGAGACTATAATATATAAGACTGCCTAAACCTTTTAATTTATATATTCTATACTCCTATTAGTCTATAGGTAATAGGATATAAAAAGGAGCTACTAGGTCTCTATAAGGGAGTATAGTAATAACTAAAAGCTACTTATTTAGTCTAAGCTATAGTTAAATATAATACTTAAAGGGAACCTATAAAAACACTATTAGTAGTCTAGGAAGCGTTAAGTATATACTTTAGTGCTTATACTTATTATAGCTTTTAACTAAATATACTTAAAAAGGTAGTTTATAATAACTATTAGAAACTAAGAGGTATTTAAAGAGTTAGCTAAAAGGTTAGTTATAAAATCCACTAATATTTATAACTAATACCTATCTAGCGCTAGGATAGGCTATAGAAGGCCCTAGCATAGGCGCTAGCTCTTATAAGCTCTATAGCAGTAGTAATTCTATACATATTATATAATGTTTATTAATATACCCTCCTAGTAATAATTACAATAAAGAGCCTAAAAGGTTATATTCTTTCCTAAGTAGCTTAATAGGGGTAAGTTATAGGTCTATTAGATTAGCGTAGTAGTTAGGGGCTTATACTATAATACCTAAAGGCAGCTATAAAATAGCAAAGCCCTATAAGTATTAATTATATAGTCCCTAACCTACTAGTATATAGCTACCTTAGTAAGAAATCTCTAGGCCTTTAATTATACTACTGCAATCTTTAGGTAATATATAGGATTAGCTTATATACCTTAATTCTAAAGGCTTTAAAAATAGTTATTTATAAAGAAGTTACAGCCTTATAGGTTAACTACTATATTACTAGTTAAGGGCTAGTCCTACTTTAGTGCTAGGGCAGGAAGGGCATAAGATAGCTATAATAGGCACGTAACTAATATTAAGTGTAGCAATAGCTAGGCTAATATAGGGGCCCCTAATTTATCCTACTTATAGCAAGATAGCGTATTAAGGTAAGCTACCTAAGAGCCTAGTTAGTAGTAAAGGTAAAAATTAAAGAGAGAGAGAGTCTCTGCCTAGTATACCTAACGTTCTAATATTTCCTAAAGGCTAATAAAGTATTCTAAGTTCTTATAGTTAGTAAGGATTATAAATAGCCTAAAGACACTATAAAGCTTAGCAGACTATGCCTTAAGGTATAAAATAATACTAAGCAGCTTCTTATTATAAATTATATAGTTTTATTAAAGGGCTATAAGCTAAGTAGAGTAATAGGTAATAGGTTATAGGATACCTACTATATTATACTATAAGAGGCAACCCCTAATAGCCTCCCCTAATACATTAGCCTCTACTACTATATCTAAAGCAGGGTCCTATTAAGCTAGGATTAGAGCTAAGGAAAACACATCCTTAAGGTACTAAAAGGCTATTTAGTAAGCTAAAGACTAAATAAATAAGGCGCCCTTCCTAGTAAAGTTAAGTAAGGGTCTAATAAGGTCTAAAAAGTTAGCTATAAATTCCTAGTAAAAGTTTATAAAGCCTAAGAAGCTACGCATACCCTATAGCTATATTAGTGCCTTTTATTCATAAATAGCAGCTACCTTAGCTAGGTTTAGTTACACTACGCAGCTAGCTTATACTATAAACCCTAGGTATTTAACCTTAGTTACACTAAAGGCATACTTACTAAGGTTAAGGTATAGGCTAGCCTATTAGAGGTAAGAAAGGATCTCCCTAGTATACTATATATACTCCTTATATATACTACTAGTGTAAATAAGGATATTATTAAGATAGGCTATTATATAGACCCTTAATGCATCCCCTAAGGCGCTATTAATATAATATTAAAACGTTATAAGTGCTCTAGCTAGGCTAAAGGGGCAAATAAGCTATTTAAAAAGGCTAAAATATATATAAAAGGCTATAAAAGCCTTATCCCCTTATACAACATATAGGCAATAGAAAGCAGCGTAAATATTTAATTTAATAAACTATTAGGCGCCTGCTAGGGATTATAGAGTCTCCTTAATAAGCAGCAATAAGTACTAGTCTTAATCTATAATTTTATTTAATACCCTATAGTTTATATAAAAACACTACCCTCTACCTACTTTTTTAACTAAAAGTATTAGTATAGCTACTAAAGAGAAGAAAGCTTTAATCTAGCCTTTATTTATAAGGTTTATAATTTATTTTTATATTTCTAGTAGCTAGTCCTAGGGTATATTATAAAGCAGCGCCTAAAGTAAATCTAATAGGCTACTATTAGGGTTCTATTATAGTTAAATATAGTGGTTAGCCTACCCTTAGTAAGGAGAAAAAGCATTAGCGTTTTTATAGCAAAATAAATCCTTAAAGTTAGCTAATTTACTTAGTAAAAAGAAAAGGTTTTTATTTTTTTTTAAAATTACTAAGTCTATTATAGATATAAGGATAACATTAATCTCCTATAGGCTTATAAATATAATGCTACTTACTTCGCCTAACTATAAAGCCTAGTAAGCTAATCCTATATAAACTAAGCCTATAATAGTAGTTATAGGTAAGGCTACCCCTTAGGTATCTAAGGCATAAATCTCTAAGCTACGCTATATATAGACAATAAGGAGGCGTTAAGCAGCATGCAATATAATATTATTTTAGGCTATTTATAGCACCTCTAAAATATAGTCTTATAAGAGGCCTAGGATTATATAGGCTACTATAGGGAATAACTAGCTATTTAGGTTAGCACTAAACCAGATAAAGTAGGTAATTCTTAGGCGCTAGGAGGCGTTAGCATAACTGCACTATATAATTATTATAGTAGTGGTTAGTGTGTATAGTTAGGCTAAGGTAAGGCGTTAAAGGCCTAGCCTTTAGACTATTTATTTACTTATAGTAGCATAGCTATTATAACTACTATCTACTTAAGCATTAATAAACTTAGAACTATTATATAAAAAAGGAAGGAAAAACAGTGCCTTCTCTATATAATATTCTATCTCTTTATAAATATTTAAGCTAACACTATTATAGGTATAATATAAACTAATACTATTAATATATATCTTACTACTAAAACTTATATAGTAAGGCTATCTTTTTTTAAACTAAAGTTATTATTACTACTTAGCGCCTTTTTATTAAAGGCATTTAAGGCTTTAATATTAAAACCCCCTATTAAGTAATAGGTAGGAAGCTATATATAGTTTTAAATAAGGTAACTATTACTACTATAATATAAACACTAGTAGGTAGCCTTATAGTGCTTAATAACATTCTATAAAACCTAGGTTACCTAAATTATGCCTTTAGTGTCTATAGGCTTTATACCTAACCTACTCTTATTAGAGAATCTATAACCCTACCTAAAGCTTAAAAACCTAGTAGAATTAATGCTTATTATAGCTATATTACTATCCTAGTTATATTTAGTTTAAGTATAATAATAAGCCTTAATATACTCCTTAATTTAGTATAAGTTAATATCTAAGGTAATACTATAGTATTATTAAACTATTATATAGTAGTTAAAGTAGGGGATATTATAGCTTATATAGTAATCCCTTATCCGCTTATTAAGTCTAACTTAGAGCTAAGCAAGTTTTACTGTGTCTACTTAGATGCTCCCCCCTATAAGGTATAACTTTTATTTAAAATAAATAAAAAAATCTATAAACTATTTATTTAGGCATTATTTTAGCTAGTTTAACTCTATAACTATATATTCCTCCTAATAAGGGTCTATAAATATAGTATTAAGGTATTTAAGGAAATAGCTTAGTATATACTAATAGTTACTACCTAGCTTAAAGAATAAAGCTATTTATGCCTAAATCTTAGGTAATAAGTTCTAGTAAATAAGGAACTACTTATTATAGTTAGTGCTAATAAAGTCTAAATTAGCCTTTAGCTTATATACTATAAGGCTTTACTAAGCTTAAAATAAGGCCCTATTCCTATTATAAGGGTTCCCTATTAGAAGCAGCTTATGCTTAAGTTATACCTAATTAGCCTATATTAAGGCATCTATATAGAATGCCTAGTTTATTATAGCTATATAGTAGCATAGTTCCTTAAACTAAGCTACTAATAAAGCAATAGTTTTGTAGAGGTAGTGTAAGTCCTATATATTACCTAATTAGGCTACCTATTTATAATATTAAGGATCTATTGCGCTGCCCTTATAAAGATAGATATTATAAGTAGCGTTATAATAAATAATAATTATTATAGACTAGCCTAGATAGCAACTATAATCTAGTGTTAATAAAGTTATTATTATCTATAAAGGGGAAGGAAAGGTTACTATCCCCCTCCACTATATATCTAGCTTATATACAATATATGCTTATAGGGTTTGCCCTCTAGGTGAGGTAGGTTACCTTACATGCTCCTTACATGCTCCTTTCCTGTTCCGCTAAGGATCCGAGCCTCCAGCTCGAATCCATCACAACTAAGGATATTTAATTTAATAGTAAAGGGTATAAAAGCTTTAAATATAGTATATTTAGCTATAACTTAATTTAACTTTTTACTTAAGTAAAGGGTTTAAATATTATAAAGGCTAAGCTAAACCTTATTATTAGCTTAGTATTATTTTATAAAGTAATATAACTAATTAAAGAACTTTTATTAATAGTATTAGGTAAAGTTAATAGTAGCTTAAGTAAGTCTTATTTCTTACTTAATATACTTAAAACATTAAACTATTAACTTTTTAAAAAATATTTAACTTTATATAAAAGCTAGTATATACTATACTAAATTAATATTAAACTTATAAAGAGTTATATATATACTAAAGCTAATAACTAATAAGTTATAATTATTAAGTATAAGCTAGTATATTATTAAATATATAGGCTAGTTTATTTAAATAAAAAAGATTATAATATATAAGACTACCTAAACCTTTTAATTTATATATTTTATACTATTATTAGTTTAAAGGTAGTAGAATATAAAAAAAAGCTATTAGATTTTTATAAAAGAGTATAATAATAACTAAAAGCTACTTACTTAGTTTAAGCTATATTTTAATATAATACTTAAAAGGAATTTATAAAAATACTATTAATAGTTTAGAAAGTATTAAGTATATACTTTAATACTTATATTTATTATAGCCTTTAACTAAATATACTTAAAGAGGTAGTTTATATTAATTATAAGGAACTAAAGAGTATTTAAAAAGTTAGCTAAAAGGTTAATTATAAAATTTACTAATATTTATAATTAATACCTATTTAAAGCTAGAATAGGCTATAAAAGGCTTTAGTATAAGCACTAGCTTTTATAAGCTCTATAATAATAGTAATTTTATATATACTATATAATATTTATTAATATACCCTCTTAGTAGTAATTATAATAAAGAGCTTAAAAAATTATATTCTTTTTTAAGTAGCCTAATAGGGGTAAGTTATAGGTTTATTAAATTAGTTTAATAATTAAAGGCTTATACTATAATACTTAAAAGTAGCTATAGAATAGTAAAGCCTTATAAGCATTAATTATATAGTCCTTAACCTATTAATATATAGCTACTTTAATAAAAAATCTTTAAGCCTTTAATTATACTACTATAATTTTTAAGTAATATATAGAATTAGCTTATATACCTTAATTTTAAAGGTTTTAAAAATAGTTATTTATAAAGAAGTTATAGCTTTATAGGTTAATTATTATATTATTAGTTAGGGGCTAACTTTACTTTAATAATAGGGTAGAAGGGGTATAGAATAGCTATAATAGGTATATAACTAATATTAAGTATAATAATAGCTAAGCTAATATAAGGGCCTTTAATTTATTTTACTTATAGTAAAATAGTATATTAAAGTAAGCTATTTAAGAGCCTAGTTAGTAGTAAAGGTAAAAATTAAAGAAAGAGAGAGTCTTTACTTAGTATACTTAATATTTTAATATTTCCTAAAGGCTTATAAAGTATTCTAAGTTCTTATAGTTAGTAAGGATTATAAATAGCCTAAAAATGCTATAAAGCTTAGTAAACTATACCTTAAGGTATAAGATAATGCTAAGTAGCTCTTTATTATAGATTGTATAGTTTTATTAAGGGGCTGTAAGCTAAGTAGAGTGGTAAGTAATAGGTTGTAGTATACCTACTATGTTATACTATAAGAGGTAACCCTTAATAGCCTCCCCTAATGCCTTAGCCTTTACTACTATATCTAAGGTAGGGTCTGTTGAAAATAACAGGGTTATTTATAGGGGATTCCTCACTATTAGTGCTATAATTATAGCGCTGATAGAAGCACTTTATAGGGGGCTTTGTAAGCCAGTGCAAGCCGGCAAGCATACGCACGCGCGGGTGGCACAACCACGGAATTCTAACCGAAGGTTATGTATGCGTGGGCTTATAGCTGCAAGGTCCCTACAAATCCTTACTTTTTAACCTTTTCTGCCTATTCTAACAGTTACGCGGTCGGACTAATAGCTATAAGGTGGGCCTAGCCTTTAGGTTAGATTTGTAAGGCAACTAGTAAAGATATAGAGAAACGGATTAAAGAATATAACTAAGCTAGCTAATAGCTGCTTAGTTAGGGAAGATAGCTACCTTATAATATATATTTTTTACTATTTTTCTTAATAAGGAGGAATTTATAAAAAGTCTTAGAATTAGATTTTTTATTACTAAATTCTAGGCTTTCTTTCTATATAAATATCTAAAAATTAGTTTTTTAGTGTTATATATTAATTTTTACTAAGTTAATTAATTATAAGTATATTAGTAGCTAATTTATATAGCTATAAGTCTATTTTTTTATTTTTCTATTTAAATAAATTTTATAGAAAATAGAAAGTAGCTTATAAAGCCTAGCTAGTAACTAGAATCTACTAATAAGGTTAGTAGGTATATAAGGGAAGGAAGTAAAAAACCCCCTTAAAGCCGCTAACTATATAGACTGTTAGAATTACTCTTGCCAGCTGTACACACCTACAAAGTTAGATATTAGATATAATTTATTAGATATTATTATTGTAAATTCTTTAGCGAATTAAATAGTGCTAAAAGCAATGCAAAAGCTTCTATATTTTATAAGATATAGTGGACTGCAGCTTGCTGCAGTGCTCTGCTCTGCAGAGCAGTGGATCTGTACGTGCACGCTCACTAAGCCCACTACCTTAGTAAGCTGTGCTCTATAGCACCCACCTCTATTATTTCTAATAGGGTCCTATTAGGCTAGGATTAGAGCTAAGGAAAACGTATCCTTAAGGCGCTAGAAGGCTATTTAGTAAGCTAGGGACTAGATAAATAGGGCGCCCTTCCTAGTGAGGTTAAGTAAGGGTTTAATAAGATTTAAAAAGTTAGCTATAAATCCCTAGTAGAAGTTTATAAAGCCTAAGAAGCTATATATACCCTATAGCTATATTAGTGCCTTTTATTTATAAATAGTAGCTACCTTAGCTAGGTTTAGTTATACTATATAGCTAGCTTATACTATAAACCCTAAGTACTTAACCTTAGTTATACTAAAGGCACACTTACTAAGGTTAAAATATAGGCTAGCTTATTAAAGGTAGGAAAGGATCTCCTTAATATACTATATATACTCTTTATATATACTATTAATATAAATAAGGATATTATTAAAATAGGCTATTATATAGACCCCTAATATATCCCTTAAGGCGCTATTAATATAATATTAAAATATTATAAATACTTTAGCTAGGCTAAAGGGGTAAATAAGCTATTTAAAAAAGCTAAAATATATATAGAAAGCTATAAAAGCTTTATCCCTTTATATAATAAATAAGTAATAAAAAGTAGTATAAATATTTAATTTAATAAACTACTAAATACCTACTAAGGATTATAAAATCTCTTTAATAAATAGTAATAAGTATTAGTTTTAATTTATAATTTTATTTAATACTTTATAATTTATATAAAAACACTAACCTTTATTTACTTTTTTAACTAAAAGTATTAGTATAGCTATTAAAAAAAAGAAAGCTTTAATTTAGCCTTTATTTATAAGGTTTATAATTTATTTTTATATTTTTAATAGCTAGTTCTAAAGTATATTATAAAGTAATGCCTAAAGTAGGTTTAGTAGGCTACTATTAGGGTTCTATTATAGTTAAATATAGTAATTAGCCTACCTTTAATAAAAAAAAAGAGTATTAGTATTTTTATAGTAAAATAAATCCTTAAAGTTAGCTAATTTACTTAATAAAAAGAAAAGGTTTTTATTTTTTTTAAAAACTATTAGGTTTACTATAAATATAAGGATAATATTAATTTCCTATAGGCTTATAAATATAATATTACTTACTTTACCTAACTATAAAGCCTAATAAGCTAATTCTATATAAACTAAGCCTATAATAATAATTATTAGTAAGGCTATCCTTTAGGTATTTAAGGTATAAATCTTTAAGCTACCCTATATATAAATAATAAAAAGGTATTAAGTAGTATATAATATAATATTATTTTAAGCTATTTATAATGCCTTTAAAATATAGTTTTATCAAAGGCTTAGGATTATATAGGCTATTATAAGGAATAATTAGCTATTTAGGTTAGTACTAAACTAAATAAGGTAAGTAATTTTTAGGTATTAAAAAGCATTAGTATAACTATACTATATAATTATTATAATAGTGGTTAGTATATATAGTTAAGCTAAGGTAAGGTATTAAAGGCCTAGCCTTTAAACTATATATTTACCCATAATAATATAGCTATTATAACTATTATTTACTTAAGTATTAATAAACTTAAAACATTTATATAAAAAAGAAAAAAATAATACCTTTTTTATATAATATTTTATTTCCTTATAAGTATTTAAGCTAATATTATTATAAATATAATATAAACTAATACTATTAATATATATTTTACTATTAAAACTTATATAATAAAGCTATCTTTTTTTAAACTAAAGTTATTATTATTACTTAGTACTTTTTTATTAAAGGTATTTAAAGCTTTAATATTAAAACCCCTTATTAAGTAATAAATAAAAAGCTATATATAGTTTTAAATAAAGTAACTATTATTATTATAATATAAATATTAGTAAGTAGCTTTATAATACTTAATAATATTCTATAAAACCTAGGTTATTTAAATTATACCCTTAGTGTTTATAGGCTTTATACTTAACTTACTTTTACTAAAGAACTTATAACTTTATTTAAAGCTTAAAAAACTAATAAAATTAATACTTATTATAGCTATATTACTATTTTAGTTATATTTAGTTTAAGTATAATAATAAGCCTTAATATACTCCTTAATTTAATATAAATTAATATTTAAGGTAATACTATAATATTATATAATTACTATATAATAGTTAAAGTAAGGAATATTATAGCTTATATAATAATCCTTTATTTACTTATTAAGTTTAACTTAAAGCTAAATACGTTTTACTATATTTATTTAAATACTTTTTTTTATAAAGTATAACTTTTATTTAAAATAAATAAAAAAATTTATAAACTATTTATTTAAGTATTATTTTAGCTAGTTTAATTTTATAACTATATATTTTTTTTAATAAGAGTTTATAAATATAGTATTAAGGTATTTAAGAAAATAGCTTAGTATATATTAATAGTTATTACTTAATTTAAGAAATAAAGCTATTTATACCTAAATCTTAAGTAATAGGTTTTAATAAATAAAGAACTACTTATTATAGGTAATATTAATAAAGTTTAAGTTAGCCTTTAGCTTATATACTATAAGGCTTTATTAAGCTTAAAATAAAGCCTTATTTTTATTATAAAGGTTTTTTATTAAAAGTAGCTTATACTTAGGTTATATTTAGTTAGCCTATATTAAGGTATTTATATAAAATACTTAGTTTATTATAGCTATATAGTAATATAATTCCTTAAACTAAGCTACTATTAAAGTAATAATTTTATAAAAATAATATAAGTTCTATATATTACCTAATTAGGCTATTTATTTATAATATTAAGGATTTATTATACTATTTTTATAAAGATAAATATTATAAGTAGCATTATAATAAATAATAATTATTATAAACTAACCTAAATAATAACTATAATTTAATATTAATAAAGTTATTATTATTTATAAAAGGAAAGGAAAGGTTACTATCCCCCTTTATTATATATCTAGTTTATATATAATATATACTTATAAGGTTTGCCCTTTAGGTAAGGTAGGTTACCTTATATGCTCCTTATATACTCCTTATATGCTCCTCTCCTATTCCGCTAAGGATCCGAGCCTCTAGCTTGAATCTATCACAATATTTAATATAAATAATATTTTAAAAAAATATATATTTTATATATTATAAACTTTAATTAATTTATAATTATAATAATTTATTATAATATTAAAAAATATTTTGTATAAATTTTAAATTTAATATTTATTTAATAATATTCTTATAAAATTTAAATATTATTTTATAATAATATTT
>AFRA01001095.1:0-13599 GCA_000223055.1 Claviceps fusiformis PRL 1980
ACAGCTTACTAAGGTAGTGGGCTTAGTGAGCGTGCACGTATAGATCCACTGCTCTGCAGAGCAGAGCACTGCAGCAAGCTGCAGTCCACTATATCTTACGTAAAATAGAAGCTTTTGCGTTGCTTTTAGCACTATTCAATTCGCTAAAGAATTTGCAATAATAGTATCCAATAAATTATATCTAATATCTAACTTTGCAGGTGTGCGCAGCTGGCAAGAGTGATTCTGACGGTCCGTACGGTCGGCGGCTATGAGGGGGTTTTTCACTTCCTTCCCTCACATACCCACTAACCTTATTAGTGGATCCTAGTCGCTAGCTAGGCTTTGTGGGCCACTTTCTATTTTCCGCAAAATTCATTTGTATGGGAAAACAAAAAAATAGACTTATAGCCATATAAATTGGCTGCTGACGTGCTTACAATCGGTTGACTTAGTGAAAATCAACGCATAACACTAAAAAACCGATTTTTAGATATTTATATAGAAAGAAAGCCTGGAATTTAGCAATAAAGAATCTAGTCCTAAGACTTTTTGTAAATTCCTCCTTGTTGAGAAAAACAGTAAAAACACACATTATAGGGTAGCTACCTTCCCTAACTAAGCAGCCGTTAGCTGGCTTAGTTATATCCTTTAATCCATTCCTCTATATCTTTGCTAGTTGCCTTATAAATCCAACCTAAAGACTGGGCCCACCTTGCAGCTGTTAGTCTGACTGCGTAGCTGTCAGAATAGGCAAAAAAGGTCGAAAAGTGAGGATTTGTGGGGACCCTGCAGCTGCGAGCCCACACACGTGACCTTTGGTCGGAATTCCGTGGTTGTGCCGCCCGCGCGCGCGCACGCTTGCCGGATTGCACTGGCTTACAAAGCCCCCTATAAAGTGCTTCTATCAGCGCTATAATTATAGCACTAATAGTGAGGAATCCCCTATAAATAACCCTGTTATTTTTAACAATAGTAAAGCTATCTTTTTTTAAACTAAAGTTATTATTACTACTTAGTGCTTTTTTATTAAAGGTATTTAGAGCTTTAATATTAAAACCCTCTATTAAGTAATAGGTAGGAAGCTATATATAGTTTTAAATAAAGTAACTATTACTATTATAATATAAACACTAATAGGTAGCCTTATAGTGCTTAATAATATTTTATAAAACCTAGGTTACCTAAATTATACCCTTAGCGTTTATAGGCTTTATACCTAACCTACTTTTACTAAAGAACCTATAACCTTACCTAGGGCCTAAAAAACTAATAGAATTAACGCCTATTATAGCTATATTACTATCTTAATTATATTTAGTTTAGGTATAATAATAAGCCTTAATATACTTTTTAATTTAATATAAGTTAATATCTAAGGTAATACTATAGTATTATATAACTATTATATAATAGTTAGAGTAGGGAATATTATAGCCTATATAATAATCCCTTATTTACTTATTAAGTCTAACTTAAAGCTAGGTAAGTTTTACTATATTTACCTAAGTGCTTCTCTTTATAAGGTATAACTTCTATTTAAACTAAATAAAGAAATCTATAAATTATTTATTTAAGTATTATTTTAGCTAATTTAACTCTATAATTATATATTCCTCCTAATAAGGGTTTATAAATATAATATTAAAGTATTTAAGGAAATAGCTTAGTATATATTAGTAGTTACTACCTAGCTTAAAAAATAAAGCTACTTATACCTAAATCTTAGGTAATAAATTTTAGTAAATAAGAAACCACTTATTATAATTAGTATTAATAAAGTCTAAGTTAGCCTTTAGCTTATATACTATAAGGCTTTACTAAGCCTAAAATAAAGCCCTATTTTTATTATAAGGATTCCTTATTAAAAGCAGCTTACGCTTAGGTTATACCTAGTTAGCCTACATTAAGGTATTTATATAAAATACTTAGTTTATTATAGCTATATAGTAATATAGTTTTTTAAGCTAAGCTACTATTAAAGCAATAGTTTTATAAAAGTAATATAAGTCCTATATATTACCTAATGTTATGGACTAGCCTAGATGGCGACTGCAATCTAGTGTCGATGAAGTTATTATTATCCATGAGGGGGAAGGAAAGGTTACTATCCCCCTCCACTATGTGTCTAGCTTATATATAATGTGTGCTCGTAGGGTTTGCCCTCTGGGTAAGGTGGGTCACCTTACATACTCCTTACATGCTCCTTTCCTGTTCCGCTAAGGATCTAAGCCTCTAGCTTAAATCCATTACATAGCCCCCCGCTGCGCTATTCCCTAGCTATAAGACAGTTAGTAAACAGTTAGGTTGTAATAACACTATTAGGTTATAAGTAACGCGCCCTGCTAGGCAGAACTATGTGTCCTAGCTAGTCCTAATCCAGCGCTTAGTGTTAATAAAACAAAACCTAAAATAGAAACCTAAACAAAAAAAATCTTAGATTAGCAAGCTAATTGCGTCCTAGATATTAACTATAAATCTCCTAATTAGCTCCCCTAAGCTTATTAGTATTGTCTTACTATTGTCCTCACTGCTAATATTCTATATCTATTAAGCCTCCTATCTAGATATTAATTAATACCTATCTATCCTCTATTATTATTTAATATCTTTCCTATATACCTCCTATAATAACAATAAATAATCCACTACTGCTGTTTACTAGATCTAAATAGTAAGCTTCCCTATCCCTACTACTCTACCTATTTTAAAAAAAAAAACTAAGGTTATAAGATTATATCTACTGCCACTAGTGCTCCTCCTCCTCCTCCCCTACCTTTAAATAGCTGCCGTATCTTAGGCTATTATAAAATAGAAGGTAACTTAGAGGATAAGTTATATGCCCCTATAGATCTCTCCTAGCTAGATATTTAGTGCCTATCCTACATTCTCTATATAGTAAACAATAGCTTATTTTTATATATACTAGGCCCTAGGCACTTCTATAAGGAGTGCTAAAAGAGGAAGTTAATCTATATAAGGGACGCTACTATATTTACCTAAAATCCTACTCTCTACTGCCTTACCTATAAGATAGTAGCGGCTATCTGCTATAGTAAGGCTATAAAGGTGCCTTATATTCTTGCCTATAATGCCCCTAATAGTAAGGGGAAAAAGGTTATCTTAAATAAGCTATTTAAGGCTCTATATAACCGCTTTACCGCCACCCTATACACTATAGAGAAGCGTACTATGCCCGCTATTGCTGCTAGCTTCTTGCCTATACTATCCTCCTATCTGCTAGCCTAACCCTAGTCTACTGCTAGTAAGACGCCCTTATATCCACTACCTATCCCTACTATTAATCCCACTACTATTTACTTATTAGAGACTAGTATTAACTATACTAATGCCTAGTTATCTAAGGTATAGCGCTAGGTTAAATAATTAACACCTATACATTAAGATTTATTTACTTAGCTTTAGTTACGTTAGCCCTTCTTACTAATTTACTTACTACTGCGTTTAGAGGAGTGGGCGTATATGCCTATACTGCCCCCTTCTGTTTTATTAGGTATAACGCCCCCTTTTACCGCTATTACGCCTCCTTTTATTGCTAATACGCTTCCTTCTACTAATACTACAACGCTGCCTGCTATCTGCTAGCTTCTAATATTTATAATATTTGCGCCTAGGCTGCCTTTAAGTATCCTTAGTTTTATACTATAAGGGCCTAACTTATTTCCTACTAGCTAAGAGTTACCCCCTCTACCCCCCCTTAGCTTACCCTTTATAGCTATATTAGCTAAATACTATAAGAAAAAGAAGAAGAAAAGGAGGGTTTAGCTAGTAATCTTACCTAAGTAATAGTAAGGTGTAGGAATGTTATAACTAAATTAGAGCCTATATAGGGCCTAGTAGTATTAAAGTTTATATTAAATAGTATACTATATAGTGTTAATTAAGAGTTATAGCGCGCCCCCCTTAGTCCATTATTAAAACGTATATCTCCCTATTATACTTTAAAATTTGCTAGCGCCTTAGTGTTCTCTAGGTTCTTAAGTAGCTCCTATATTAGCTATATATAGCTAATCTATTTAACTAATACATTATAGTAGCTACCTTAACCTCTAGCATTCTTTATAGCTAAGATAGACTTAACTTAGTACTTATAGGGTATATTTATATTATTGTTTTAGGGCTAAATAGGGCCTAGTTAGGAGTTAAGTAGAACCTAGGAAGGGAGTGGATTATTTGCTATATATTTAATTAGATTAATGTAAAAGATAGGGTAAATGCTGCTAAGGACATCTAGTCTAACAGTAAAGGGTGTGGGAGCCTTAAGTATAGTGTATTTAGCTATAACCTAATCTAACTTCTTACTTAGGTAAAGGGTTTAAATATTATAAAGGCTAAGCTAAACCTTATTACTAGCCTAGTACTGTTCTATAGGGCAGCGTAACTAATTAGAGGACTCCTATTAATATTATTAGGTGAAATTAATAGTAGCCTAGGTAAGCGCTGTCCCTTACTTAATATACTTAAGGAACTAAACTGCCTACCCCTTAGGGGACGTCTAGCTTTATATAGGAGCTAGTGTGCACTATACTAAATTAACATTAAATCTATAAAGGGCTATATATACACTAAGGCTAGTAACTAATAAGTTATAGTTATTAAGCGTAAGCTAACATGCTACTAAGTGTATAGGCTAGTTTATCTAGGCAAAAGAGACTATAATATATAAGACTGCCTAAACCTCCTAATTTATGCGTTCTATACTTCTATTAGTCTATAGGTAGTAGGATATAGAGAGGAGCTGCTAGGTCCCTATAAGGGAGCATAGTAATAACTAAAAGCTACTTACCTAGTCTAAGCTATAGTTAGATATAATACTTAGAGGGAACCTATAGAAACGCTATTAGCAGTCTAGGAAGCGTTAAGCATATGCTTTAGCGCTTATACTTATTATAGCCTTTAACTAAATATACTTAAAGAGGTAGTTTATAATAACTATTAGGAACTAAAGGGCGTCTAAAGAGTTAGCTAGGAGGTTAGTTATAAAATCTACTAATATTTACAACTAGTACCTATCTAGCGCTGGGATGGGCTGCAGGAGGCCCTAGCATAGGCGCTGGCTCTTATAAGCTCTGTAACAGTGGCAATTCTATATATACCGCACAATATCTATTAACATACCCTCCTAGTGATAATTGTAATAGAGAGCCTAGAAGGTTATGTTCTTTCCTAAGTAGCTTAATAAGGGTGAGTTATAGATCTGTTAGATTAGTGTAGTAGTTAGGGGCTTATACTATAGTGCCTAAAGGTAGCTGTAGAATAGTAAAGCCCTATAAGCGTTAATTACATAGTCCCTAACCTACTAGTGTGTAGCTGCCTTAGTGGGAAATCTCCAGGCCCCTAATTATACTGCTGCAATCTTTAGGCAATATATAGGATTAGCTTATATACCTTAATCCTAGAGGCTCTAAAGATAGTTATCTATAAAGAAGTTGTGGCCTTGTAGGTTAACTATTATATTGTTAGTTAGGGGCTAGTCCTGCTTTAGTGCTAGGGCAGGAGGGGCATAGGATAGCTGTAATAGGCACGTAACTAACATTAGGCATAGCAATAGCTAGGCCAATGCAGGGGCCCCTGATTTATCCTGCTTGTGGCGAGATAGTGTGTTAGGGTAGGCCGCTTAAGAGCCTAGTTAGTAGCAAAGGTAAAAATTAAAGAGAGAGAAAGTCTCTGCCTAGTGCGCCTAATATTCTAATATTTCCTAAGGGCTAGTGAAGTATTCTAAGTTCTTATGGTTAGTAAGGATTGTAAATAGCCTAAAGACGCTGTAGAGCTTAGCGGACTATGCCTTAAGGTATAAGATAATACTAAGTAGCTCCTTATTATAAATTATATAGTTTCGTTAAGGGGCTGTGAGCTAAGCGGAGTGGTAGGCAATAGGTTGTAGGATACCTGCTGTATTATACTATAAGAGGTAACCCCTAATAGCCTCCCTTAACGCGTTAGCCTTTACTACTATGTTTAAGGTAGGGTCCTATTAGGCTAGGATTAGAGCTAAGGAAAACGTATCCTTAAGGCGCTAGAAGGCTATTTAGTAAGCTAGAGACTAGATAAATAGGGCGCCCTTCCTAGTAAGGTTAAGTAAGGGTCTAATAAGGTTTGAAAAGTTAGCTATAAATTCCTAGTAGAAGTTCGTAAAGCCTAAGAAGCTACGCACGCCCTATAGCTGTATTAGTGCCTCCTATTTGCGGATAGCGGCCACCTTAGCTAGGTCCGGTCACACTACGTGGCTGGCTTATACTATAAACCCTAGGTACTTAACCTTAGTTACGCTAAAGGCGCACTTACTAAGGTTAAGGTATAGGCTAGCCTATTAGAGGCAGGAAAGAATCTCCCTAGTACGCTATATATACTTCTTATGTATGCTGCTAGTGTAGATAAGGATATTATTAAGATAGGCTGTTATATAGACCCCTAACGCATCCCTTAAGGCGCTGTTAATGTAACATTAGAACATTATAGGTGCTCTAGCTAGGCTAAAGAGGTAGATAAGCTATTTGAAAAGGCTAAAATATATATGGAAGGCTGTGAGAGCCTTATCCCCTTATGCAACGTATAGGTAATGGAAAGCAGCGTAGATATCTAATTTAGTAAACTACTAGGCGCCCGCTAGGGATTGTAGAGTCTCCTTAATAAGCAGTAATAGGTACTAGTTTTAATCTATAATTTTGTTTAATGCCTTATAGTTTATATAAAAATACTACTCTCTACCTGCTTTCTTAACTAAAAGTACTAGTGTAGCTACTAAAGAGGAGGAAGCTTTAATCTAGCCCTTATTTATAAAGTCTATAATTTATTTTTATATTTCTAGTAGCTAGTCCTGGGGTATATTGTAAAGCAGCGCCTAAGGTAGATTTAGTAGGCTACTGTTAGGGTTCTATTGCAGTTAAATATAGTGGTTAGCCTGCCCCTAGTAAGGAGGAAGAGCGTTAGCATTTTTATAGCAAAATAAATCCTTAAAGTTAGCTAATTTGCTTAGTAAAGAGGAGAGGTCCTTATTCTCTTTTAAAACTACTAGGTCTACTGTAGATGTAAGGATAATGTTAATCTCCTGTAGGCTTGTGGATATAATGCTGCTTACTTTGCCTAACTATAGAGCTTAGCAAGCTAATTTTACATAAACTAAGCCTATAATAGCGGTTATAGGTAAGGCTACCCCTTGGGCATCTAAGGCATAAATCTCTAGGCTACCCTGTGTGTAGATAATAAGGAGGCGCTAAGTAGCATACAATACAATATTATTTTAGGCTATCTATGGCGCCCCTAGGATACAGTCTTGTAAGAGGCCTGGGATTATATAGGCTACTATAGGGAATAACTAGCTATTTAGGTCGGCGCTAAACTGGATAAGGTAGGTGATTCTTAGGCGCTAGGAGGCGTTAGCATAACTGTGCTATATGACTGTTATAGCGGTGGTTAGCGTATGTAGTTAGGCTAAGGTAAGGCGTTAAAGGCCTAGCCTCTGGACTATTTATTTGCTTATAGCAGCATAGCTATTATAACCACTATCCACTTAGGTATTAATAAACTTAGAACTATTATATAGAAGAGGAAGGAGGAATAGTGCCTTCTTTATATAACATTCTATCTCCTTATAAATATCTAAGCTAATGCTGTTATAGGTATAGTGTAGACTAATACTACTAATATATATTCTGCTGCTAAGACTTATATAGTAGGGCTGTCTTTTTCTAAACTAAAGTTATTATTACTGCTTAGTGCCTCTTTATTAGAGGCATTTAGGGCCCTAATGTTAGGACCCTTTATTAGGTAATAGGCGGGAAGCTATATATAGTCCTAGATAAGGTAACCGTCACCGCCACAATGTAAACACTAGCGGGCAGCCTTATAGCGCTTAATAATATCCTACGAAACCTAGGTTACCTAGATTGCGCCCTTAGTGTCCATAGGCTTTATGCCTAACCTACTCCTACTGGAGGACCTATAACCCTACCTAAAGCCTAAAAACCTAGTAGAATTAATGCTTATTATAGCTATATTACCATCCTAGTTATGTTTAGTTTAAGTATAATAACAAGCCTTAATGCACTCCTTAATCTAGTATAAGTTAATATCTAAGGCAATACTATAGTATTATGCAACCGCTGTATAGTAGTTAGAGTAGGGGATATCATAGCCTACATAGCAATCCCTTATTTACTTATTAAGTCTAACTTAAAGCTAGGTAAGTTTCGCTGTGTCTGCCTAAGTGCTCCCCCCTATAAGGTATAACTTCTATTTAAAATAGATAAAGAAATCTATAAACCATTTATTTAGGCATTATTCTAGCTAGTCTAACTCTATAACTGTATATTCCTCCTAATAAGGGTCTATAAACATAGTATTAAGGTATTTAAGGAAATAGCTTAGTGCGTACTAGTAGTCACTACCTAGCTTAAAGAATAGAGCTACCTATACCTAAATCTTAGGCAATAGGTTCTAGTAAATAAGGAACTACTTATTATAGTTAGTGCTAATAAAGTCTAAGTTAGCCTCTAGCTTATATACTATAAAGCTTTACTAAGCCTAAAATAAGGCCCTATTCCTATTATAGGGATTCCCTATTAAAAGTAGCTTATGCTTAGGTCGTACCTAGTCAGCCTATGTTAGGGCATCTGTATAGGATGCCTAGTTTATTATAGCTATATAGTGGCATAGTTCCTTAAGCTAAGCTGCTAATAAAGCAATAGTTTTATAGAGATAGTGCAAGTCCTATATGTTGCCTAATTGGGCCACCTATTTGTAATACTAAGGATTTATTGCGCTGCCCTTATAAAGATAGATATTATAAGTAGCGTTATAATGGATAATAATTATTATAGACTAGCCTAGATAGCAACTGTAATCTAGTGTTAATAAAGTTATTATTATCTATAAGGGGAAAGGAAAGGTTACTATCCCCCTCCACTATATATCTAGCTTATATACAATGTATGCTTGTAGGGTTTGCCCTCTAGGTGAGGTGGGTCACCTCATATGCTCCTTACATGCTCCTTTCCTGTTCCGCTAAGGATCCGAGCCTCCAGCTCGAATCCATCACACCTAATTAGGCTACCTATTTATAATACTAAGAATCTATTATGCTATTCTTATAAAAATAAATATTATAAGTAGCGTTATAATAAATAATAATTATTATAAACTAGCCTAAATAGTAACTATAATTTAGTGTTAATAAAGTTATTATTATCTATAAGGGGGCAAGGAAAGGTTACTATCCCTCTCTACTATATATTTAGTTTATATATAATATATACTTATAGGGTTTGCTCTTTAGGTAAGGTGGGTTACCTCACATACTCCTTACATGCTCCTTTCCTGTTCCGCTAAGGATCCGAGCCTCCAGCTCGAATCCATCACAAGATTCTATATTATTAGTAGAATTATAAGCTTTATAATACTTATAGCTAATATTACTTAATTTAAAAGCCTTTAAAAACTTTAAGTAAGTTTATTTAAATAATTATACATAATAAAAAAAAAGTTAAAATACCTTTTTAATTACTTTTATTATAAGTAATAGCTTAGCTAAACCTAAGTATTTAGTAAATTTTATTATAAAATAAGGTTATTGTTACGGTCCGTTCCCAGAGGCGGAACCCACCTTACAAAAGGAGGGTTCCGCCGTATATAGCTAAAGAGAATAACTTAAACTATATATACACTTAATTACTTACCTATAACTTAAGTGTTCCTTCTTTTTATAACTTTATAATATACTATACATATTATATAAGTACCCCTATTTATATATAATATTTAATATATAATAAGTAGTAGTAATTACTATTTCTTTTATATACCTATTTACTATATAAAAGCTAATAATAAAAATTATAAACTTTATATTAATAATAGGAAAAAACTAGTAAAGTTTACTTATTAGCTTAATTTCTTTAATTACTAGCTTTATTACTAAAAACTAATTATAGTAAATCTATTATTTTTAGGCTTTTTACTAAAACTTTCTTAACCTTAAGAATAAAAAGAGATTACTTTTATTATAAAAAAATATTAAAAACCTTTAAACTTTTACTAAATATTAATATATTAATAGTAACTTTTAAATTTACTTAAAGCCCTTAGCTATTAAAAGACTTATTTATTAAAACCCTATAGATTTTACTACAATTAATATAAAGTAAAAATTAATAAAAGATATTATTTATAAAGCTAAGCTAAAATATTTCTTTAAATAAGTAAATTTAGTATTAAAAAATAAAACTATAATACTAAAGAATAGTTTAAAATATATACAAAATACTTATAATATAGGTATATATAATATTTTTAAAAATAAGTTAATAAAAGATATAGTAAGTATAGAAATTAAGGGATTACTAAAGACTTTAAATATTTTATTTTATACTAAGGAAAACTATATTTCCTTATAAAAAAAGAACTATATTAATATTAGCTTTTATTAGGAAACTATTTTGAAAATAAAAATCTATTTTTATTTAACTTTTAATATATTAACTCCCTTTTTAGAAACTTTATTAAATTTTATAGAAATTAACTAAAATAAAGTAATTTTTTACTTACTTAATAGTTAGAAAAAATATATACCTTTTTTATAAGTAATAGAATTCTAAAAATAATAATATAAGCTTAATATATATAATAAATTCTAGTAGTTCCTTACTAATATATATAATTAATAAGAGTTTACTTTTAATAAAATCTATTATAATAGTATAAAAGAAATTAATAAAGTAGTAATTATATAATAGCTATACTAAAGGCTTTTAAACTAGCTAAATCCTATTAGTAAACTATAGAGTAAGCTTAATACCTTTTATTAACCTTGAAATAAGTTTTAACCTTAAATATATAATACTTTATAGTATTTTTTAGAATAATAAATATATAAATATAACTAGCTTATATAGTAACTTTTAATACCCTTTATACTAAAACTTCTTAGCTTTAAGGGCACCTAGTTAATAAAGAGTTTTATAAAACTTTATATAACCCCTTACTTTATAATAAGCTACCCCTTAGAAATATTATATATACTTAAAGATTATTATTTATACTTATAGAATAGTAACTTAAAGATAAGAATCCTTATAATAATTTAGTTATTTAAGCTTTAAAGATAATAAACTATTTAATAAAACCTTCCTAAAAACTTAGTAATATTAAATACCTTAACCCTAAAATAGATCTAAATAATATTAATAGTAAGGCTATTAAATATAAAGGTAAATTTACTATCTTTATAAATATAAACCTTTAGATTTAAATAGTTAGGAATTACTATAGCTATATTAGCCCTAACTATTAAGAATAAATTATATATTAAGTTTAGTATCTTTTTTATAAAGCTACCTATATATAGTACTATTAGTATTTTAATAATATAAAAAAAGCTATAATATTCTATAACTTTAAGTTAGTATTTATTATAGTTAAAAAGGAATTTAGCATTAAAATTTAAGATATTATTACTTAGCTTAACTAAGCTAAGTTTACTAGGGATAATATATTATTTAAGGTATTTTTATAGAAATTTATAATAAAGGTTTTTTTTTATACTAAGGCTAATAAGGAATTTACTAACCTTTAGCTTCTTACTTATCTTTATTATAAGCTTTATATAAAGCTTTAGTAAATCTACCCCTAACTAATAAAATTTAATTATTAAAATATATATATTAACTTAATAAAGAGTAAAAAGTATAACCTTAAGGACTTTATCCTAGGTAATAAAACTTATTATAAAATTAAAAGAAATAAGGTTTTAGCCTTTACTTACCTTTTTATAAAAAACCTAAATTTAATAAATAATAATACCCTTTACTTTACTATAAAGGCTTACTAAAATAAGCTACCTTATTATAATAGCTATTATAATAATAGTTATAGCCTACCTTAATACTAATAGGGTAGTTACTATTAATACTTATAAAGCTATAAATAATATTATAATTTTAATAATAAATATAATAGTAGAAATTACTAGCCTTAGAGCTACTTATACTTTTTTAACCTAATTATAGTTACTTTTATAAGAGTTATAAAGGGGCTTTATAATAGTCCCTTAAGGAACCTAAAGGGAATATATTAATAGCTACTTTTAATACTAAAAAAGTAGATCCCCTTAGGTAATAAAAGGAAACTAAGCCTAAATACTATAACTCCTTTAAGCGCTTTTAGTATAATTATAAAGGTTATAAACTATAATTTTATAAGAAATAAGTACCTAAGGAAGGTAATAGTATAAACTATATAATTATAGTAAATAATTTTAATATAAAAGCTAAGAAGTCTTACCTTATATTTTTAAAATACTATATAATTAAGAAAAGCATTATTAAAAGTAACTTAAATAAAAATAAATCTAATTTTATAAATACTTTCTACATTAAAAAGCCTATACTCCCCCTTAATATATACTATAAAGAAATTATAATATTTAAAGAATTAACTAATAGCTAAGTTATTAAGGTAATAATAAGGCTATATTAATTAAAACTTATTAAAAAAAGAAAAGTAACTACTTACCTTAAAGTAAACCTTTACTTTAATAACTAAGGATAGAATTATAAAATCTACCTTAATATAAAGACTTTATTAATATTAATTAATAAGGAGTAGCTTTAGTAAAATAGTTATAATATTTAATAAGAAACTTAAAAGCCTAAACTTATAAATAATATAAATTTCTTTTTTTATATTATAAAAACTACTATTTTTAACTTTTATATTAAAAATAAAGCTAAAGGAAAATAAGTATTTAATTACTTTATTATAATTATTAATATAATAAAGAAGCTTTTACTAAAATTATTAATTAGTATAGATTTTATATATAATTATAGTATTAAAATTAACTTTATTAACCTTAGAGTTATTTTTTTAATCTATATATAATATAACTATACTTAGCTATATTTTCTACCTTACTAATGTAGTTTTAATTAAAAGGGTTAGTATAATATATTATATTACTATATTACTATATAGCTTAAAATTTATTCTAGTTCTTTAAAAGAACTATATAATATATAAAGCTATAGGTATTTATTACTTTATTTTAAAAAACTACTAGATTTTTAATAGTATTATAAATTATAGGTAAGTAAAATACTTACTAATTTATAACTTTATAAATCTTTTAATTTATATTAAGCCTAATTAAAGACTAAAAAACCTTTAAGGTTTAAACTTTATAAACTCTTACTTTACTATAAATAATATTAAAGACTTCTTTACCTTTTATAATTATAATATTAATATTTTATTAAGCTATAAAGAGTTAGTAATATTAAAGAATATCTTTTTCCCTAAAATAAAGAAAAATACTAAGAATATAGCTAATAACCTTAACTTTAAAGTAATTAATAATAGTATCCCTTTATATAGTATTATATATTTAAATAATATTTTATTTATTATAAATAAATTTAGTATTAAAATTATAAATTTTAACTTAATAACTATAAAAAAGCTTATTAAACTTATTAATAAATCTAATATTTATTATAATTAAAAAGTAATATTAATACTTAAAAAAGAGTAAATATATATTAATTTTATTAATAGTTAGTAAAATTAGCTAAAACCTTTATAAGTATATTACTTAAATAAAAAGGA
>AFRA01001096.1:0-13585 GCA_000223055.1 Claviceps fusiformis PRL 1980
GTCGACGGACCCAACCTTGGAAATATTCGGACAGCGCAGCGAAAAAAAAAACGCAGCATACAGCGGGATCAGGTACTTCCAACCATTTCTTCACACGATTTGGCGTAAAGCTGTTTCGGAATGTGCCTCGACTGTAGCTCCGACCCATTGTATACATGCAGCGACTGGCAGGAATACTTCAACAGCAGCAGCAGAGATATTGCAACCGCAACAACCTCGCAGACAGGCAAAACATCTACCAAAGACCTGTAGCTAGGTACCTAGTACATTATGTATTTGTGTGAAGCCTCTTGACGTCTTACATCACAGCTTCGAGAAGTGCCAACACGACGCGGCTGTGACGTGACCCTACAGACTGTATCTCTCTATTCTTTCCACCAATTCCACCTCCGGCGGACGTGAACAACAGCAACGAAAAGTCAATGGAAATCTGCCCTCCCATGTCTTCAGCGCGCAACGATGGGTCAGCCACCAAGCTCGATGGGGCATGTCCTGGCAGAGGAAAATGGGAGACGAGTCCTTACCGGCTGGCACGTCATTGTTCTTGAAACGCCATACAAGTGCATCTCACCACTCCTTTTCCTTTTGCCCTGCCGCGCCCAGGGGGGATAAAACCAGATATCCAGATCAAAAAGCAGGCCTCTTCCCGTCTAATGGTGGGTATTTTGAAAATCCCTCCAAAAAAAAAAGAACAAGAAAAGAAATGGCTTTCACTCTTGGTAAATGTCGAGATACACCTAGCTCGCCCTTACTACACAGCCCCCTTAAATACCAATCCAGATAAGCATAATGACAACATCCATGCCCTTGCCCTCCCCGCCATCGTACTTGAACGTCCACATGCCGTCCTTCTTCTCGTCCCAAAACGCACCCGTGGCACTGTGCATGCCGCGCCTGCCAACGTGGGGTTTGCCGTCCGTGGCAGTCGCCTCGGAACTCGTCGAGATATGCGGCTTCTCATCCTTGGTCTCGGTGCCGCCGCGAGGTTTGCTGAGAGAGGACGTCGGCACCAGGTGCTGGACAATGGTGCTGTTGCAAGCGAATTTGTAGCCCGGGTTCGAGGCGCCTTGGGGAGTGGCCTCGGAGATGACGGCCTTTAGCATAGAGCTCTGCAGAGAAGAAGGGTAGAGGTTAGAGTACGGCGTCAGATATTCAAGGGGGAGGCTTCGGCGCGAATGAGACCAGAGAGACTAAGTTGGTACGACGGCGAGAGGAAAGCGTACAATGATGGTCGAGTTCCATTGCTCGGTTTTGGCGTGGTCGTAGAATTCGGCACTTCCGATGGCGCTCGTGCAGACCTGTCATTCATCACGGGCCGTTAGAGGCTTATTTCCTTTCTATCTTGCTTGTTTTTCTTCTTCCGCCTATTCTTCTTCTTCTTTCGCTCAACGGAACAATTTTCGTCGTGACAGAGGATTGGAGAGACGGGCGCTATTCGGGACGAGATTCAAGGGGGGGGGTCTGTTTTATCTTTTCGTACATCGGTGGCGATTTGCTTGAGGCGCGTAAAGGGAATAGGCTGCACGAGTAGTTAGCACGGTCCATCATGCCGCGCAGACAAAAAGCGCTGTGTCATTGGGGTTGGCCAGCATACTGGGGTAGACATCGTGAACGGGTGTAGTGACGATTGGTGTTGATGCCAAGCCAAGAATTGGACGCTGGGGGCGCGGATGTTTACATATCGTGAGTGGAGCGAGATGGTGGTCATCACATTCTGACGCGCAGAATGCGCTAGAAATTTATGATATTCCTCCTATACTAAGTCTCTAGTAATTTACATACAAAAGAAAATAAGTAGTGAATGGTGCGCACAGCCGCAGCCCTCGCGTAGCGCGGGTTTATGATAATCCGCGCATTGATTAGGCTCCACCTATGCGTTCCAGGCAACACACCCCCCAATTGGAGCGTGACTGACTAAGGAAGGCAGCTCTAATTGCATAGAGCAGAGCATATGGTGGCATTTACGAAGGTGAAGTCGAAGTGAGGTGACGAAGAAAAGTGACGAGCTGAGGTCACGTAAAGACCGTAGATATCACAATTTCCCCTTGTTGACTGCGAATTCCTTCTTTTCTTCCCTCTTTATAAGCACCTTTTTCGTTATGGTTAGTTAGTCTGACTATTGTCGCTGCCGCCGCCGCCGCCATTATGCCTTCTTTGAGGTTAGGGAAGGTCCTCTGGGAGGATGCCTAGCAGGCACTCCCTTTAGAGGTCTCCTCTGAAATTTCTTTTACTTTTAAGGCTTGTGATGCTAATAAGCCTCTCATGCCTCCTCCGTCCTCCCCGCCGCCCCCCCTGTCTTCCCTATTGCCCCCCTTGAGTCTACAGCGCTCTAGGGGTGGCCAGAAGCCTCTCCCCTTACAAGCGCGTAGAGGTTGTAGGGGCTCTGCTCTGAGGACTCCTTTGCGGCAAAGGAGGGAGCGGACAGTGAGTCTTAAGGACGCTCTGCCTTTCTCTTAATAACTTTGCTAACTTTACAAAGCCGGCGTTGCCTGCGTTTCGCGGTGCGCTGCGCCTCATACCCTGCTTAGGGTGTGTAAGGGCTGCCATTGCGGGCAAGGGTAATGGCAGAAGATGCTATAAGACTGGGTCTGGAAAGTCTCTAAGATGCTTCTCATGTAAGTCGGGCAATCACTGTTGTGATGACTTACACCCTGTTATGGTTCCCATTACCAAACGGATGCTGGTAGCGTAGGGTTGCGACCAGAGGGTGAGCTTTCCTCCGCTATATGCCTTAATTCTACTGCAGATACTAATGCTTTCTCTTTTCCTTAGCTGTATAATCAGTGCTGTTAGGCACTGAAGTTATAGCTGAAACTCCTTATAGAACCAGACTCCGTGTACGAGGGTACGCCCTGTGTTGGGGCTGATAATGCTGCCGGGGGCTTATTAGCAGCGGAAAGGGAAGCCAAGGTGGCCGCGGTGATGGCTGGCGTGAAGGAAGTTGTTGAAAAATATATATAAAAGCGCTGTTAGAGTCTTGTTTCTTTAGAGCCAACGCGCACCTTGTGTTATGCTTGGTGCTTGCTTTCGCTTTTATCTTCGCTTTTTGTGCTATTGCCTGCCTCGGGCAGATCTTGTTTGCCTTAGCAGCTCTTTCGCTGTCTGAGGGGAGGGCTCTTATGTATTTGTCGGGGCAATATACCTAATGCCCCCCCTTTTTGTGTGCCTATGCCGTAGCCGTGACTTTGTGTGTGTAGCGCGTTTTTTAAGTTATCCGAACGCAGCGTTTGATTTTTTCGGACTTAGCACTTTTTAGCTCTTTTCTTGACTAGGAACCGTGCGTGTGTCTATTAGGCTAAGTATTCCTCTAAAGTGTTCGAATTGCTGCTGATTGAGCGCCTTAGTGAATCTGTCTGCGGGCATCTTAGCAGTGGGAAGATATTTAACCTTGAAGCTTCCACGCTTGTATTCCTGCTTTAACCACATATTATGTATGTTAACATGGCGCAGACGAGTCATGAGTCTCTCGCTCTCATTAAGAACGAGGCGAATTGTCTGTTGGTTATTGCAGTGGATTACCTAGTCCTTGTATGCGTTAAATTGGATGTCTTTAAAGAGGCGCTGCAGACTGACGGTTTTACGTGCGGTTTGTGATAAGGAGAGCAGTTCTGCCTTTATTGTTAAGGTTATGACCGTTGATTAACGTGTTGCCTTCTAGATTATAGGTCCTCCAAAAAGCGTGATAAGATATCCCTGTGACGAGCGTCGCGTGCTTATATCGTTAGCGAAGGAAGCGTCGCTTGCTATCTGAATTGCTCGCATTTCTCTCACACGACTAAACTTAAGGGCGAGGTGTTTTGTAAGGGCTAAATATCTGATCGCTTGGTCTGCTGCCCTGATATGCTCTGGTCCTGGGTTTGTGAGGAATTGCGACAATTTCGCTGCGGCATACGCAACGTTGGGCCTTATCATAATCGCTGTGTAGAGAATTGACCCTATTTTTTCCTGGTACGCTCTTACGGTCTGCTTGTCAGCTTCTCCCTCACGCTTTTGGTACTCTATAGCCGGGATCGGGATGGCAGGGAAGGATCCATCGCCTACTTGACTGAATTTTTCTCTGATTTTACTGATGTACGCTTTGTGGCTCAGGTAAATCCTTTGTTTTTCTCTATCGCGGAGCACCTGAATGCCTAGGAAAAAACGCACGTTGCCTTTGTCCTCTAGTTCGTACGCGCTCTTAAGTCCTTGGATTAGCTTTTCTGCCTTAGTTAATTGTTCCTTATAAAAAGCCATGATAATGTCATCCACAAAGAACATTACGAATATATCGCGCTCTTTTGTATAGAATAAACAAGGCTCCTCTGGGCATGCTTCGAGCCCTAGTTCTTTAAGCTTTGTGCTCAGCTCCTTGAACCATAATTGTGGTAAGTCTTGTAGTCTATACAACGCTTTGAGTAATTCTACGCATTCGTCTGCTATCTTGAAACCTTCAGGCAGCTTATATGTTACTGGTATTGAATTCGCGCTTCGCCTTGCATATAAGAACGCGTTTTTCACGTCGAATTGTCTTATTTCGAGATCAAACCTGGCTACTAGAGCCATGAATATTCTGAAACTGTGCGCGGCGAGCGTTGCGGCATAGGTTCGTTTGATTGTGGCCTTTTCTTATAGGTCTCCTCTTATACAAATCCGGGCTTTGCATCTCTCTAGAGTTCCCTTCTTGTTGAATTTGTATGTAAAAACCCACTTTAATGGTATTGGCCTTGATCGTGCTTGTGATCGCTTGATTTGCTTCTATGTGCCTCTTTCCTTAAGTTTTGTGATCTCTTCTTTTATCGCTTTAATCCATTGCTCTCGCATTGGGTGATTTATAGCTTTGCGATAATTCTTTGGAGGCTTTGCGAGATCTGACTAATGAACGGTCTTTAGTCGTATTTTTCCTTTAAGGTGAGCTCTGCTTTTATTGTCGCACTAAGCGTTAATCACAGCGAACACAGTCTTTGTGCTCTAGTTATTATAGTCTTCGTCCTTAAGCTGATTAGGCCACAGACTTGACATTGATTTCCACAAGCAATTGATGAGGTGACGGTTGGGTCTTCTTTTGCGTAAGATATCCTAATTTTGAATGCGTCCCTTGCTTTCTAGCTTCTAAAGTTAAGCGCTCCGGCGCGTTGCTGGTTGTGCCTAGGAGCTCTCTCCTTCCTGAGTTTGCTAGGGTGGTGGCGCGTCTTGTGAGTCTTGGAGGGTAGCTAGTCCTTACTGACTCTGTGATGCATTTGTCTAATGCATTGAGTGCTCTAAGTCACGATGATGAGCTTCTATCTTGTCTGACATCTGAGTGGTTATTTCGCCTTTAGCGGCAGGTTTGTTTTCGTTGCCTTAATCCTGTGCATATTGTTCCGGAACCGCAGGATTGTCTGGGTCTTGTTAACCCTTGTTAATTAAGCTCTGTTGGCTCTTATAACTAAAGCTCGTAGGAGCCTCTCCTTAGTGTGTAGTCTGCTCTGCGACCACACAATCAGGCGTTGCCCGGGGAGTTTAAAGTCTAAAAATGCGTTTGTGAGCTCCTGAGGGTGCTTTGCTGGAAACCTCTGTTGCGTTGGGCGCTTCCACCCCTGAGTTTAAACTCTCTAGGCGCATTTGTTCTATCCCTAGTAATCGCTTTAGTGGTAATAGGAGGAGATTGACTTCTTTGTTAAGTTCTATGTCTATTTAAAGAGCTTAGAATTACGCTTCTAGCTTAGGGACTGATTGCGCCTTAGCGCTTTCCTTTCTTGGATTGTAAAAGACTTTCTCGTTGAAGGTTACATTCCTCGTCGTCATCACCTTCCTTAGTGAGGGGATCCATATACGATAAATCCTTAAGGCCACGTAGCCCACTAGATATCCGATATGGCCTCTAGGGCTTGTCTTGAAATGCCGTCTATTTCTGTTGGCTTTACGCTCCCTTGACATTGGAAAAGCGCGGCATCCGTATGCGTATAAGCCGCTCCAATCTAGTCTTAGGTCTGCCGTGTGCGCTCTTATTGGCAAATGCGCATTATCACGGAACCAGCTCTTAAGGACTTTGATAGGCGTTTTCCACTCTAATCGCTGCATTAGACTTATGT
This sequence comes from Claviceps fusiformis PRL 1980, assembly GCA_000223055.1. Lineage (NCBI taxonomy): Eukaryota > Fungi > Ascomycota > Sordariomycetes > Hypocreales > Clavicipitaceae > Claviceps > Claviceps fusiformis. Next base: position 6,051 of record AFRA01001096.1, read on the forward strand.
TATGCAGGAAAGCTGCGGCCTGTATACTTTCTAACCATAAGTTTAGTGGGAGCCCTGCGCTATGGAGCATAGCGATAGACTTTATTGTGATCGTCTGATTCGCTCTTTCTGCATTTCCATTTAGCTTATAAGTGTACGGCGGAGGGCACTCTAATTCTATGCCTTTAGATCGCGCCCACGCTTGGAATGCTGTGTGGCCCTGCTCCGAAATCACTGCTCTTTTGTTGTCCTGCCTATATCTTGCGATTAAGAGTCTAAATTGCCTTAATACCTATTGTTTAAAGTAAACTAATACGTTAAAAACTATCTTAAGGGTCTTGTTAGGAAGCGCGTGCACCTGTATCATCTTACTATACTTATCTTTAAAGACGAGCAGCTACCTTATACCGTTGAAGCTCTCCGGGTAATCTTAAAGATCCTAGTGAATGCGCTAGAAAGGTCTAGGAGCCTGCCTTTCTGGTTGTTTTCGCAAGATTATGCGTTTGGCGTGTGTGAGCGCATAGGCATTATAGTCTTTGCGCTCTATTCCTTAAATTTGCACACCCCTTGTATGTAAAGCAAGCTTGCTTAGAGCGTCTTTGCTTAGGTAGCTAGATTGCAAATGCCAAATCTCTTCTTCGTTGGTACGTAGTAAGCTTGGGTCTCTGCTGGGATGCTAGCGCCGCAAGCTGTGTGTGTGTGTGTTGTATGATCTTATTGTAGAAAACACGACTGGAGGGGAGCATAGAATTGTCTTTGAGGGAATTTCTGGATAGTTATGAAGAGGCTTGTATTTAAGGAACACGATATTATACTTTCTAATAAGGTTGGCAAGCACTACACTTTGTTCTATAGGTCTAAAGCGTAAAGTGCTGTTAGATCCGCAATACTACACGCCCTTCTTCATTAGACGACTCTCCGATATGATATTTACATGAAATCCCTCGATAACTGCTATATCCGTTAATGTAAGGTCTTCCGTTAGAGCACCGTTTTTCCCGTTCAAAATCTTCCTAAGCACACAAGTCCCTCTTCCACTAATCTAGAAGGACGTTGTTGCTGCCTTAAGATAGTCATTATCGGTGGGTTTGAACGTTCCGGGCTCTAGAAGGTCGACGCTGTTAACTATATGCATCGCTCTGCAGTTGTTGAAAAGAGTGCTCTTTGACAGTGTGTGCTCCTTGCGCTCCAGTGTCGTGAAGACTGCCTTTAGTGGTTCATCTGCGCTGACCAAGTTAGGGTCAAGAATTGCTGCTGAGATTGCTCTAGGGAAGCCTCCTTTGTCTTCGCGTAAGGCCCTTTTAGTCCATCCGTTTTTCTCAATATTAGCGCGGAGGGTCTCCCAACGAGAGCTCTCATAGCTTTGTTTAGCCTTGTTGAGTTTGTCTTTTGTTGGCTTGTAACGGAGGTTGGTCTCTTTCCCTGTGACAGCTTGATATAGAATCTTGCATTCTTTCGGCTTCTAAGCGTGCCTTCCACGCAATTTTCTACACGGACAGTCGTGGCTCTTTATTCCCTTTTTAGCCTTGCTCTTACTCTTGTTATCAGAGCGTGCGCCTAGTGTGGCGTGGACTCCTTTTCCGGCCGATGTCTTAAAGGTCTAAGTCGCCTTGCGGTATCTCACGAATTCGTCAGCGATGCTCTGCAGCGTTATCTCTTTAGGAAGAGAATCAGAGTATTCAATGAGTTTAACGAGCTTTGCTCTCGCCTAGGAAGGCTCAAAGCGCGTTCCAACCGCTTAAAGGAAATCGCGGATTGCATTCGGTCCTTGGACCTTATTGATGTTGTTCCGTAGAGCTCTTTAATAGAGCGTATTCCATAATTCAATCCAGCGGTTAGGTTGCGTATTCGCGCGTTTGGCCTCCTAAAGGAGTGCAAGGTAGCGCGTTGCTATCTCTGCTCTCATGATCATGTCTCCTGGTGAGAATCGTGCCTCAAGGTGCTTAACAATCCTTCTTAAAGGGATTTCTCCCTCTTTAAGGTTACCTTGTAGAGAATCTAATACTGCAGAGTATGCGTTTAGTTTAACAGAGCTTGCTATCTAGGAACGAAGAGCTTGATCTTTCTTTTCCTGCTCTTTGTATTCATAGAAAGCAATCTCCCCTTTATATCTGTAATACTAAAGAGCTTCGTTTATTGTGAATTCGCGATCATCTGTGGAATGCTTTGTAATAAATTAAATACATTCATCTTTAGTAACAGCTCTTAGCTTCCTAAGAAGGTCTGATTCTTTTTCTGGAAGCGTAGGGTTTACTTTATCCTAAATTAATAACCCTTGAGCCGCTCCCTTAAGAGCTTCGATCTAGTTATTCCAGTGCTCTATGGATGTAAGCTTCTTTGTCAGCACTGGAATCTGCGAACTCGTAATAGAGGTTATCTTACTGTTAAAAAGAGAATAAAAAGAGATTTAAATACACATGTTTAATGATATAGGCGCGCAGCGTTAGTTACAGGGAGTCTCTTTAACTTCCTCCCGGGCTCATAACTAACACGCAGAATGCGCTAGAAATTTATGATATTCCTCCTATACTAAGTCTCTAGTAATTTACATACAAAAGAAAATAAGTAGTGAATGGTGCGCACAGCCGCAGCCCTCGCGTAGCGCGGGTTTATGATAATCCGCGCATTGATTAGGCTCTACCTATGCGTTCCGGGCAACACATTCACAGCTCGAAGGGGGAAGGGGGGAAGGGGGCCCGCCCTGCCGCGGCGCTGCCAGCTGTGAGTGGCTGCGGCATTGTGCAACAGACACCGCACGCCTTTGGGAATGTCACACCAGAAGTTAGTCGTTCTTTAGAAGCAGGCAAGAATGACATGTACACGCGGCTTTTTTTTTTTTCGCCTGAATAGACCGAAAGAAAATTCATCTTGTCAAATGTCATCCTGTTCCCTAACTTGTCGCTCTCCCGTGCCTGATAGTCTGGTCATCGACTCGCTGCACTGTAATGTCACCATCAACGCAACGTCAGGCCGAGGATCATCGACTGCACGTGACCGCCGGGCGACCAATCAGCTCACGTATACCTCGAGCTGTCTCGTCGTGGTAACGAAGAGGTATGGTGCGCGCGCCAGAACCGATCCATAGAACCCGATCGTGAGCCTTACGGCAGCTCCCTTGTTTACCTTTTTGCTTTTTTTTTTTTTTTTTTTGCCTGGTCGGTGCCCTATTTCGATATCGCTCCTGCCCTCACCTCAATCGAGACTTTATTTCTACGATCAACTTCTCGCCATGTCCTCGCAGCCTCTACTCCAAACCGCTCACGGTTCGTCGCCCAATTGAGTAATCAGCTCATGTTCCAATCCAGAAAGATGACGTTGTTTCAAAAAAAAAAAAAAAAAAAAGGAAAGCAAAAAGAAAGAAAAGCGCAATGTGATACGAGCGCCGGTGCAAAAGAAACCAAAATAAAAATCGTACTAACTCGCTGTTTATTTATTTATTTTTAACAAAACATCTTCACAGGCAAGCGCATTGCCCTACCGACCCGAGTCGAACCTAAAGTCTTCTTCGCCAACGAACGTACCTTTTTGTCATGGCTCAACTTCACCGTCATCTTGGGAGCACTGGCCATCGGCATGCTGAACTTTGGTGACCGTGTGGCCTTCATCTCGGCCTTTCTCTTCACCGGCGTCGCCATGCTGACCATGCTGTATGCCCTGGTGACGTACCACTGGAGGGCAAAGTCAATACGGATGAGGGGCCAGGCTGGCTTCGACGACCGCTTTGGTCCTACCTTTTTGGCCATCATCTTGCTGTTGGCCGTGGTGGTCAACTTTGTCTTGCGCATCACCGACCACTCCAACAAGCAGAAGCATACCTGAGGGATTATGGAGAACCCGGATAGGCTCTTGACGGAAAAGGGGGAGTGGGTTGGCACGGCCTGTATGAAGGCTGAATGCTAAGGCGTTTTTGATGTCAACTTTCGGGCGTGGAGCATGGGATGAGCATGGGGGCGATAGAAGAAGTCGTTGCACGAGAGGGCAGCAATGAGGAGGAGGAGGAGGAGCATTCTGGGGGAGGCAGCAGAAGGAAGCGTCTGTGTCTGTTTTTTTTTTTGTGTTTCTTATTTTTTCTGATTCTTTTTTTCTTTTTTTCTTTTTTTGGATCTGGCTTTATGTCCTACTTCAAAACATGTTTCTCACTTTTCTGGGTACTCATCCAAGATTCAGATGTCACTTCGTTTCAGCAATGCAGTGCTCCAAAAAATACATCAAGGGTATCTTTCAGTCGATCCAAACCGATCATAACAATCCATCCTGTCATACGTCATGCAGACGCCGTCCCAACGCCGTCCATGCAGTTTTCTCCCCCCTGCTAAACATTACAGTGCTCTGTGAACATCGACTAGCCAGCCTCCGTTTGTTCATCCCAAAAAAAAAAGAAAAGAAGGGAAAGAAAATGAAAGAAAAAGCCCTCCTTCAGAGCTATGCCGCCTTGGATTAAATGCCTCCCTTGAAATTACGTCTTCGTTGGGGAAACCTCCCATATCCCACTCGACTGCATCGTAACCCCCTCCAAGGCCCTCAAATCCTTAATCAGCTGCCCACTCAGAAACACCCGCATCGACCTCGCAGTCCTCTCCCGCGACACTGGCGCCGGCCCAACAGCCTTCTCAAACCGACTAGCCATACTCTCGAACCCATCACCATCGTCGTCGTCATCCGACGATGCCCCCTGTCCCTCATCCAGGATCGCCTCTTCCACCACGTCCCTCTCCCCAGCAGGCAAGTCAAACATCTGGTTATACTGAAACCAGCTCTTCCCCTGGTCCCCCAGAATCCGCTTACACTGCTCCACAACGGTAATCATCTTGCACACTTCCGCTGTCCGTGCATGGAGCAGCACAACGGCCGGTAGCTCCGACTGGCACCCCAGATGAGACGTGATTTGTACGACGCGTTTGCGAATCTTGGTAGACGATATCACCGATGCGGCGAGTACGTTGTGCTTGGGTCGAAGCTGCGCGATGAGAGCTTCGTGGGGGGCGATGAGGCTCGTCTCGGGCTTGGGAGAGGGCTGTGATTTGGAACGCTTGGACGGGGATGGGTTGCGCGCGTCGCGCGCGTTGGGTGCGGCTTTGCGTTTCTTGGAGCCGGCGGGGGCGGGGGCTGTCTTTGCGGTCGGCATGTTGCGCGGCATTTCGCTCGGGAGGAGTAAAATGGGATGAGGAAGATGGGATTGGGCGGACGCTGTGACGAAAATGATGCTCTTGGAGACGGGTTTTCTTTCTTTCTTTCTTTTTTTTTTTTGCATCGCGAGGCTGCCCGAGATGGAATAAGTGGGGCCATGTGACCGGGTTGGGTCTGTGACCGTTGAACGCATCAAAAGCATACAGATGGCGATGCTCGTTGGACCTATTGCTCGTTCCATTGATTGAGGCAATCTAAGACCATGATGAAGGAGATGTCGGGGATGGCTGTGGTTTTGTGTTGTACCTTGTGGAAGCGCTGCTACCATTTGTGGCCATTCGCATCGGATACTACCAACGTATTTCAATACTCTGAGCTCAGGACGGGTGAATGACGAATTATGCATCAAATTACGGTACCTACCTAGGTATCTATATGCTCATGTATGTCTACCTAGGTACCTACCTACCTAGGTAGATAGGTAAGCATAAGCAGGTAGGTATATAAAGCCTCCAAAACCAGCGTTTCCATTCATCCCTACCCTGTATGTCGGGGAACAATAGTGTCCATGCCGACCAGGAGGACGAAATCAAAATCAGTCGCTTATTCCAGCAATGTATCCTGACCAACATGTGATTGCAAAGCAGGACCTTTGAATGGGTTGTTCACCGCGGGATATTATTGCTGCAGCATCCATACACAAGCGAGTAATCGTCAATCGATCAGACAGCCTCCAAGGCACTAACTACTTAGCATGCAAGTCCACGCCCGAGGTAACAGCCAAGTAAGGTTTGGCTAGTCCACTTCGCGTCTGCTTTGCTGGTGGGGTGAAACGGGGTAGATGCTCTCTTCTCTGGGCGTCAAGTAGGTATCTAAGATAGACGATGGTATCGAGTTGTCCCGTCATTGCCTACCTAGTACCTACTTGTTGGTCGACAATGTTAGGTGCTGCTTCTCGCGGTGCATTGGACGTCATGTCGACTTTCGGGGACTATAATTGTCCATACTAGGAAGCTGGCAAAATCCCATAGCCGACGGAGACAGCTTGAAACGGCAAAGGATGTCTCGTCAAGTTGACGGGACGAGGAGGAGCATCAAGCACGGGCAAGGGGGTGCCTGTGGCTGCATGACGGAATCCACACCTAGCCACTCCACCGGGAAGCCTATTTTCCCTTTGGCGTCGATGGTGGCTCTCTAGTTGTGCATGGTGACACTGTACCAAAACAAACACATGAGGGTTAATGGCTGTGGTCACTCTAACCAAATAATGTACAGGGGCGTTGCGTAGATTGAGCGCCCCCAAAGCACGTCATGCTGATTTTTTTTTGTAATATACATGTATCTTTTTTTTTTGGCAGCTCGTCCGGGGGAGCCACGAAGAACGAAGAACCAGAGCTGCGAAAGAGCTGACGCGGACGATGTTGCCGCCGGTAGGCAGTAGTCTAGCGCCTAAACCTCCACATTCCAGATCGAGACCCTCTCTCTTCGTCTTTGGTTGCCGTCCTAACTTTCTTGATGGAGCGGGGGAAGTCCCTGATGCACACGTCAGCAGGCCTGACCAGGACAGCAGGGTGGCGCATAAGACCCAAAGACGAAAAGCCGGACCATCGTCAAACAGCAACGTCGAATCCCGGCGGGAAGATGCGTCCTCTTACCGGCTGTGGTATTCCTGTCGTGTCAAGCAAATCGGTATCGAGCCAGCAAGCATGTCGGGATGTTGCTTTGACTCGACTGTCGCGTTACGATGTCGGGTCGGAGCCAGGAGGACGGACCGTGGAGCCGATGGGTTAGCTCTTCCGGAAGCCGCGGCCAGGGAAAAGGAAGCAGGCGACTACAAACGGAATGAACTACCTCCTGACTACCTCCCTGCTACCTCCCTGCTACCTCCCTCTAGTGCTGGGGAGACGAGAAAGCCTGGCAACGGGAGTGCTACCAAAGCGATAGCCAGGCAGCACAGCCAACCAGGCTCCGGTGGCAGCTGCGCCGGTTGATTGCCACCAGTGCCAACAGTGCCAACAACACGTACGGCCGCCCTTGCAGTGTAACTAGGGAGACAGTTGAGGCGGGAATGGCAGGCGGCCGCCCCATATTTACGTGTGGATGCGCATGCTCATTCGCCGGCCAGTCGACTGGGCTAGACTGAGTGAAGCACAAAGGGACATGCAAAAGGAATGCGCAAAGGGGACATGCGAATTGTGAAAGGGATTTGGCAGGGGGGCCACCAGGGACAGCGCCAGGCCGCCAGACACATGTGTCGTATGGACTGACTGGATGTATTGCCTGCAGCTGGGGCGGCCCTCAAGTCCAGTACCCAGCACCCACCCAACACTTTCCAGTCTCCAGTCTCCAGTCTCCAGTCTCCAGTCTCCAGTCTCCCCCCCCCCCCCCGATTACTCCCTCTTCCACTCCTTCCACTCTACTTCCCCCAC
>AFRA01001097.1:0-13564 GCA_000223055.1 Claviceps fusiformis PRL 1980
GTAATATAATAATTATTTTATTTAATAAGATATTTTATTATATTTTATACTATAATAATAAATTATATAGCTTAATATATTAAAGTTTTTTTTAAATAATTAATAATAATAAATTAAAAATATTTATTTTAATATTTTTAACCTTAAAATATATATTAAAAATATATATTATTTAAAAGTTAAAGTAATTTATATTAAAGTATTTTTATATATTAAAGCTAAATATATTAAAAATAAGTAATTTTTAATTATTATTAGTTTTTAATTACTTAATAATTAATTAATAATTAATTAAAATATTATACTAATATTATATATTTTTTTAATAATAAAATTATAAAGTAAGTGCTTGTGATGGATTTAAGCTAGAGGCTCGGATCCTTAGCGGAACAGGAGAGGAGCATATAAGGAGCATATAAGGAGCATATAAGGTAACCTACCTTACCTAGAGGGCAAACCCTATAAGTATATATTATATATAAACTAGATATACAGTAGAGGGGGATAGTAACCTTTCCTTCCCTTTTATAAATAATAATAACTTTATTAATACTAAATTATAGTTACTATTTAGGCTAGTCTATAATAATTATTATTTAGTATAATACTACTTATAATATCTATCTTTATAAGGATAGTGTAATAGATCCTTAGTATTATAAATAAATAGCTTAATTAGGTAATATATAGGACTTACACTATCTCTATAAAACTATTGCTTTAATAGTAGCTTAGCTTAAGGAGCTATATTATTATATAACTATAATAAATTAAGCATCCTATATAGATACCTTAATGTAAGCTAACTAGGTATAACTTAAGTATAAGTTACTTTTAATAAGGAACCTTTATAATAGAAATAAGGCTTTATTTTAAGCTTAGTAAAGCCTTATAGTATATAAGCTAAAGGCTAATTTAGACTTTATTAGCATTAATTATAATAAGTAGTTTCTTATTTACTAGAATTTATTATTTAAAATTTAGGTATAGGTAGCTTTATTTTTTAAGCTAAGTAATAACTATTAGTATATACTAAGCTATTTTTTTAAATACCTTAATATTATATTTATAAATCCTTATTAAAAGAAATATATAGTTATAAAGTTAAACTAACTAAAATAATACTTAAATAAATAGTTTATAGATTTCTTTATTTATTTTAAATAAAAGTTATACTTTATAAAAAGGAGTACCTAAGTAAATATAATAAAACTTACCTAGCTTTAAGTTAGATTTAATAAGTAAATAAGGAATTACTATATAAGCTATAATATCCCTTACTTTAACTATTATATAGTAATTATATAATACTATAGTATTACTTTAAATATTAATTTATACTAAATTAAGAAGTATATTAAAGCTTATTATTATACTTAATTTAAATATAACTAAAATAGTAATATAGCTATAATAAATATTAATTTTATTAGTTTTTTAAGCTTTAAGTAGGGTTATAGATTCTTTAATAAAAGAAGGTTAAGTATAAAGCCTATAGATACTAAGGGTATAATCTAAGTAACCTAGGTTTTATAGAATATTATTAAGCACTATAAGGTTACTTACTAGTGTTTATATTATAATAATAATAGTTACTTTATTTAAAACTATATATAGGTTCCTACCTATTACTTAATAGGGGGTTTTAATATTAAAGCCTTAAATACTTTTAATAAAAAGGCGCTAAGTAATAATAATAACTTTAGTTTAGAAAAAGATAGCCTTACTATATAAGTCTTAGTAGTAGGATATATATTAGTAATATTAATCTATACTATACTTATAATAGTATTAGCTTAAATATTTATAAGGAGATAGAATATTATATAAAAAAGGCATTATTTCTCTTTTCTTTTTTATATAATAGTTTTAAGTTTATTAATACCTAAGTAAATAGTAATTATAATAGCTATACTACTATAAGTAAATATATAGTTTAAAGGCTAGGCCTTTAATACCTTACCTTAGCCTAACTATATATACTAATTACTATTATAATAGTTATATAGTATAGTTATATTAATACCTTTTAGCGCTTAAGAATTACTTACTTTATTTAGTTTAGCACTAATTTAAATAGCTAGTTATTCCTTATAGTAGCCTATATAATTCTAGGCCTCTTATAAAACTATATTCTAAGGGCATTATAAATAGCTTAGAATAATATTATATTATATACTACTTAACGCCTCTTTATTATTTATATATAAAGTAGCCTAAAGATTTATACCTTAAATACCTAAGGGATAGCCTTACTAATAACTACTATTATAGGCTTAGTTTATATAAAATAAGCTTACTAGGCTTTATAATTAAGTAAAGTAAGTAGTATTATATTTATAAGCCTATAAAAAATTAATATTATTCTTATATTTATAGTAAACCTAATAGTTTTTAAAGAAAATAAAAGCCTTTCCTTTTTACTAAGTAAATTAGCTAACTTTAAGGATTTATTTTACAATAAAAACACTAATACTCTTTCTTTTTATTAAGGATAGGCTAATTACTATATTTAACTATAATAGAACCCTAATAGTAGCTTATTTAACCTACTTTAGGCGCTACTTTATAATATACCCTAGGACTAATTACTAGAAATATAAAAATAAATTATAAACCTTATAAATAAAGGCTAAATTAAAGCTTTATTCTTTTTAATAGCTATACTAATACTTTTAATTAAAAAAGTAAGTAAAGATTAGTATTTTTATATAAACTATAAAGTATTAAATAAAATTATAAATTAAGACTAGTATTTATTATTACTTATTAAGGAAACTCTATAATTCTTAGTAGGCACTTAATAGTTTATTAAATTAAATATTTATATTACTTTTTATTACCTATATATTATTTAAAGGAATAAGGCTTTTATAGCTTTCTATATATATTTTAGCCTTTTTAAATAGCTTATTTACCTCTTTAGCTTAGCTAAAGTACTTATAATATTTTAATATTATATTAATAGCGCCTTAAGGGATATATTAGGGGTTTATATAATAGCCTATTTTAATAATATCCTTATTTATACTAATAGTATATATAAAAAGCATATATAGTGTACTAAGGAGATCCTTTTCTACCTTTAATAAGCTAGCCTATATCTTAACCTTAGTAAGTATACCTTTAGTATAACTAAGGTTAAGTACCTAGGGTTTATAGTATAAGCTAGCTATATAGTGTAACTAAACCTAGCTAAGGTAGCTACTATTTATAAATAAAAAGCACTAATATAGCTATAGAGTATATATAGCTTCTTAGGCTTTATAAACTTTTACTAGGAATTTATAGCTAACTTTTTATACTTTATTAAACCCTTACTTAACCTTATTAAAAAGGGCGCTTTATTTATTTAGTCTTTAGCTTACTAAATAGCCTTTTAGTACCTTAAGGATATATTTTCCTTAGCTTTAATCCTAGCCTAATAGAACCCTACTTTAGATATAGTAGTAGAGGCTAATGTATTAAAGGAGGCTATTAGGGGTTACCTTTTATAATATAATATAGTAAGTATGCTATAACCTATTGCCTATTACTCTACTTAGCTTATAGCCCCTTAATAAAACTATATAATTTATAATAAAAAGCTACTTAGTATTATTTTATACCTTAAGGTATAGTTTATTAAGCTTTATAGTATCTTTAAGCTATTTATAATCCTTACTAACTATAAAAACTTAAAATACTTTATAATCCCTTAGGAAATATTAAAATATTAAGTATACTAAATAAAAACTCTCTCTCTCTTTAATTTTTACCTTTACTACTAACTAAGCTTTTAAGTAGCTTACCCTAATATACTATTTTACTATAAGTAGAATAAATTAAAAAACCTTATATTAGCCTAGCTATTGCTATATTTAATATTAATTATATACTTATTATAGCTATTCTATACCCTTTCTACCCTATTATTAAAGTAGGACTAGCCCCTAACTAATAATATAATAGTTAACCTATAAGGCTATAACTTCTTTATAAATAACTATCTTTAAAACCTTTAAAATTAAGGTATATAAGCTAATTTTATATATTACCTAAAGATTATAATAATATAATTAAAAGCTTAGAGATTTTTTACTAAGGTAGCTATATACTAATAGGTTAAGAACTATATAATTAATGCTTATAAGGCTTTACTATTCTATAGCTACCTTTAAGTATTATAATATAAGCCTCTAACTATTATACTAATCTAATAAATCTATAACTTACCCCTATTAGGCTACTTAAAAAAGAATATAACCTTTTAAGCTTTTTATTATAATTATTACTAAAAGGGTATATTAATAAATATTATATAGTATATATAGAATTACTACTACTATAAAGCTTATAAGATCTAATGCCTATACTAAAGCCTCCTATAGCTTATCCTAGCGCTAAATAGGTATTAGTTATAAATATTAGTAGATTTTATAACTAATCTCCTAGCTAACTCTTTAAACACTCCTTAGTTCCTTATAGTTATTATAAACTATCTCTTTAAGTATATTTAGTTAAAAGCTATAATAAGTATAAGCACTAAAGTATATACTTAATACTTTTTAAATTACTAATAGTATTTTTATAAGTTCCCTTTAAGTATTATATTAAACTATAGCTTAAACTAAGTAAGTAGCTTTTAATTATTACTATACTCCCTTATAGGGACTTAGTAGCTTCTCTTTATATCCTATTACCCTTAAATTAATAAAAATATAGAATATATAAATTAAAAGGTTTAGGTAGTTTTATATATTATAGTCTCTTTTACTTAAATAAACTAGCCTTTATACTTAAAAGTATACTAGCTTATACTTAATAACTATAACTTATTAGTTACTAGCTTTAGTATATATATAGCCCTTTATAGGTTTAATATTAATTTAATATAATATACACTAGCTTTTATATAAAGCTAAATATTCCCTAAGGGGTAAATAGTTTAGTTCCTTAAGTATATTAAGTAAAAAATAGCACTTACCTAGGCTATTATTAATCTTACTTAATAATATTAATAAAAGTTCTTTAATTAGTTATACTACTCTATAGAATAGTATTAAGCTAGTAATAAAGTCTAGCTTAGCCTTTATAATATTTAAACCCTTTACTTAAGTAAGAAGTTAAACTAAGTTATAGCTAAATATACTATACTTAAGGCTTCTATACCCCTTACTATTAAATTAAATATCCTTAATAGTGTTTACCTTATTTTCTATATTAATTTAATTAAATATATAGTAAATAATCTACTCTCTTCCTAAGTTCTATTTAACTTATAACTAAGCCTTATTTAGCCTTAAGATAATAGTATAAATATGCCCTATAAATACTAGGTTAAGTCTATTCTAGCTATAAAGAATACTAGGGGCTAAGGCAGCTACTGTAATGTGTTAGTTAAATAGGTTAGCTATACATAGCTAATATAGGAGCTACTTAAGAGCCTAGAGGACACTAAGGCGCTAGCGAATTTCGAAGCATAATGGGGAGATGCACGTTTCAACGATGGACTAAGGGCGGCGTGCCACGACTCTCAATTGACACTATATGGTACACTATCTCGCGGGCGAGGCGGCGGAGAGCGGGACTCTGGGCGAACACGGCGGCGTCCCTTATATAGGTTGATTTCCTCCTTCGGCACTCCTCGTAGGAGTGCCTAGGGCCTAGTGTGCATAAAAATAGGCTATTGTTTGCTGTATAGAGGATGTAGGATAGACACTAGATGTCTAGCTAGGGGAGATCTATAGGGGCGTATAACTTATCCTTTAAGTTACCTTCTATTTTATAATAGCTTAAGATATAGTAACTATTTAGAGGTAAGGGAGGAGGAGAAGGAGCACTAGTAGCAGTAAATATAATCTTATAACCTTAGTTTTTTAGAATAAATAGAGTAGTAGGGATAGGGGAGCTTACTATTTAGATTTAATAAATAGTAGTAATAGATTATTTATTAATATTATAAAAGGTATATAGAAAAGATATTAAATAATAATAAAGAAGAAATAGGCATTAATTAATATCTAAATAAAAGGCTTAATATATATAGAATATTAGTAGTAAGGATAATAGTAGGATAATACCTATAAGCTTAAGGGAGCTAACTAAAAGATTTATAGTTAATATCTAGGATGTAATTAGCTAGCTAATTTAGGATTTTTTATTTAGGTTTTTATTTTAGGTTTTATTTTATTAATACTAGGCACTAAATTAGGACTAGCTAGAATATACAGTTCCGCCTAGTAAGGCACGTTACTTACACCCTAATAGTGTTATTATAACCTAACTATTTATTAACTATCTATAGCTAGGGAACGGCGTAGCAGGGGGCTATGTAATAGATTTAAGCTTAAGGCTTAAATCCTTAGTAAAATAGGAAAAGAGCATATAAGGAGCATATAAGGAGCATATAAGGTAACCCACCTTACCTAAAGAGTAAACCCTATAAGCACACATTGTATATAAACTAGACACACAGTGGAGGGGGATAGTAACCTTTCCTTCCCCCTCATGGATAATAATAACTTCATTAACACTAGATTGCAGTCGCCATCTAGGCTAGTCCATAACAGTGCTTATAATAATAAAAGCTAAGGTTACTCTTATCTTTAAAAAAAAAAGATATAATATTAGCTTTCTTATTAATATTAATTTACTTATATATAAAACTGATAGTAAAAACTATAATACTAAATCTATAAATTAAATTAATTTTTAATTAATTATTTTAATTTAATTTAATTTAATACACTAGTTGGGCTGTTGGCCCAATTCTAGTACCACTGCTACTAAGACTATATAGGAAAAACCCTAGTATAGGGGGGAAAACCTATATATAGCCTTTGTTTAAGTTCTGTAGTAAAGCTATAGTAGCTCTATACTAGTTCTAACTATAGAAAGAGGTACACTGCTAGCTAAACTTAACTAATATTATAGAAGAGTGTATAGTATAGAATAGGAAGTAAACTAGGTTAATAGAGGTATAGTAGTGCTATAGGATACCCTTAGGGGTAGTTTATATATTATAGTAAGTTGCCTTAAGCGCTTAGTCTATCTTCTATACTAGTCCCTATTTAATTCCCCTAGGCTACTACCCCTTTACTTAAAACCTTTCTCTAGCTTCTATATCTTTATAATATTAATTATACTAGCTAGCAGCTAGCTACTACTAAACTAGCTATTAGCTAACTATTAATTATATAATAAAAAGAGAGAGATATATATACTCTCTTTCCCTTATCCCTAATCTCTTCTCTTCTTTCTTTCTTCTTTATTTATTATTTCTATTATAAGTATACCCCTATTTCTATTTTTATAGCAGTGCTGCCCTATTACTGCCCCTAACTAACTATAGCGTTATTAAAGATACTACCTACCCTTATAAATAAATTAATTATTACACTTAAGGTAAGTACTATTTCTTTCTTAATACACTACTGCTACTAACCTGCCTATAGCTAGGCTAATTATAGGCTTAGCCTTATAAGGCTTGCTTAATATAAGCTAAAAATATTAAAAAATAATATTATAGTACTAAAGGTTAGTACCCCCTTCTAACCTAAGCTATTACTATTATTAATTTAAGTAGGTACTAGTAGTATATACTTTAAGTATATAAAAGTAAAAAAGACTTATTTAGGTATAAGTATTATATTCTTTATCTATATTAATAGCTTAGTAATAGCTAATTAGTTCTATAGCTAAATCTAAATATTATATTATATTAAGAGGCTATTAAGTAAGTAATAAATATATAAAACCTCTATACCTTTAAAAAGCCTATTAATATAAGTATAAGGCAGTATAGCTATAGTTTAGCTATAGTATTAATATAGTGCTAACTTATAAGTAAGCTAAGGAGTATAATACTACTTAGAAAGAGGTAGTATAGCTTATAAAGTAGGCAGGCCTATTTACTAATATAGTAGTATAAGCTATTAATAGTGCTATAGTAGTTTTAGCTTTAATTTTAGTTAAAGGTAAGATATTACTATAGGCCTACTATATTACTAATATGCTAAAGAAGTAAAATAATATCTTAGAAGAGATTCTATAAAAGGTCTATAGGCTTAGCATAGTAGCTATATAAGGCTATGTAATAGTAGAGGTAGAGAATAACCTAAAGAAGAAAGGGGGGGGGGAGGGGGGGGTAATAAGGTATAGGCTTAGGGCTAGTATAGGAGCGTTATGCCTGTTTTTTATTATCTCTTAGGCTACTGTTTTTTATATATTAGTAAATATAAGTTATACATTATAATAATACATTCTAGCTATAATATTTATATAGCTCCCTAGCATTTCTATACCTATGCTACACTAGGTGCCTCTTCTTATTAGTTCTTTAGTATCTTTAGCTTATTATTCTTAGAGACTTTTAGTAAGTTAAAATTAAAGAATATGCCTTATTAATATAAGCTACTTTATAAGTATAGTTACTAGCCTATTATATTCTAATGCCTCCCTAACTTTATATTAGTTATACACTAAATATATATTAGTATTAATAAAGTAAAGGTAATTAAAATTCTTATAAGATAGTAGGATATAGTAGTGGTCCTTATTATTAGCTTAGTAGCTATATATTAGTAAATTTACTTTAGAAATATATTAATAAAAAAGGAAGGTATTAAGCTTAATCTATTCTATATATATTTATATAAGCGCTATAGATTTATACTTAGTAAGGCCTAAGTAGAGGTAAATAACTTTAGCAGTAAAGGTAAAGTTAGGGTTAAGCCCTATTACTATATAGTTAATATAAGTTTAGTATGCCTATATAGTAGCCTACTCTTAATATTAGTAGTTCTTTTATTTTAAAGTAAGCGCTTTAGTTAAAGAGAGCTTTAGTAGGTAGTTATAAGGTTAGTTTAGAAATAGTATATAGTTTAGGTAATTATTTAGAGGTAGTAAATAGCTATACCTTTAGTGTATTAGTTTATATCTAAGTTAAGCTACTATTATAGCATAGGCGCTATAGATATACTTAGCTATCCTATTAGCTTTTATTTATTAGTAAAAGTAAAGTAAATAGTAGTTAAGGTAAAGGTTAATTAAGGCTATAGCTGCCTTAGTTTTAATTAAAGTATATAGCATAGCCTTAAATGCATTAGTTACTATTCTTAGGCACTTAGTTTATTTAAAAATAAATACCTTAGCTATACCCCTTACTTTATTACTAACTTTAGTAAGGGTATAGTGTAATCCTATACTATATATAATTATACTCTAAATAACCTATATATATAGGAGTTATATATTATATAATAAGCATCCCTAGGTTAAAGCCACTAGTAATATAAGTATAAGCTATTATTATACTAGTTTTAACTTAACTTAATTTTAGTATATTTTTTAGTAAAGCTTATAATAAACCTACACTTTAAGGAAGTAAGTAGATTAGATTAGTTATACTATATTAATACTAAGTTAGACTAATAATATAATTACTATACACTACTTAGTAAAGTATATAAGTTTACTCTTTTTTAAATTAAACTTAAGACTTAATTTTTAGAACTATTTTTAGTAAATTACCTAGGTAGCTTTAAGGTAATTTTATATCTCCTTTACTATATACCTATATATAAGTATATTTATATTATTAAAAAAGCTTATTATAAGTATAGAATATACTACTTAGAGCTTAATATATAAAGGGATAATATAGAGTAGGAAGAGAATAGGGGAGATTAGGGACCCTTATAGTATATCTATAGTTATAAGTAAAGGGCTAGTGGATTTACTATTAAAATAAAGATTAGTAATATATTTAGTAGTAAAGGAGTAAGTTTATACTGCTATCTATATAGGGATTTTAGTAGCTATAAGGGTATAAGTTAGTCTTTTATAGTAAATAATGTTAAAGGCTACTAATATATTTAATTAGAGTAGTAATATAATACTACTATAGTGCTATACTATATATACTAATTCTATTAAAACACTTAGTATAACTTCTATTAACCTATTTACTTTATTACCTATTTATAGGTTAGGTAATGTATTACTTAATTTAGCTATAAGGGTAAACTAACTTACTACTACTACCTTTATTATTTTACTAATAATACTAAAAAGTAAGATAGAGCGCTAGGCCCTTACTCTATATTACTTTATTAAAGTCTTGCCTAGCTTATAAAGAATAATTACTTTTATTTACTAAAATAAAGCTAGGTAGTAGCTAATATAGTAGTATATATTAAGTAGGTAAATAAGGGTTTTAACTAATAGCTTACTATATACTTTAAGGTAACTAGCTAAAAGTTTATTTAGTTCTAATGCCTTTTAGCTAGCTAGGCTTTTAATAATATTATAAATTTTATTAGTATTAAAGTAGTTTTTTAATAGAAATATTATAGTATTAAGGTAGTTATTAAAATTCTTTAGTATATTATTAAGTTAGGCTTAGGAGAAAAGGAAAAAGTAGTTAGCTAGTATAGCTATTTTCTCTTAGTATAACTTAGTAGTTATAGCGTCTATACCTTTACCTTAAATAAGATTAGGGATTTACTACTATTTTAGTAATAGTTTGCTATAGAGCTATGCTTAGTGTTTAAGTTTCTATAGGCTTTCTTTATAAATAGTAGCTACCTTAATAGTAAAGCACTAAGAACTATACCTTTTATTACTAATAGTTTAGTACTATATTTAGGCTATATTAATAGTAAGTTACTAGTTCTCTTTAGTATAGAATATCTACTATTGCCTTAATACTCTCTTTATATTTTAAGTAGCTTTTTTAGTATAGTAATTCTACTATAGATTTAGCTTAGGGCTACCTTAGAGTTCCCTTAGAACTACTAAATTTATAATAGATTAAAGCTTAGCTATTATTTATTCTATATAATTATTAATTTCTATAAGTATTTAAAGTAAAGGTTTAGTAAGGTTATAGTAGAATTATATTACTACTTTAGCTACTATAAGGTTATTTTCTATATATAGCTATTTAAAATAAAGTAGGTAGTTACTATATAGCTTTAGGCTAGTGCTAATGTAAATAAGCTATAGAATATAGTTAAATTTAATAAGGTCTAATCCCCCTATAAATTTAGCTTTTATATTATAAGTAACTTAAGTATAGTTAATAGTGCTATCCCTTTTACTCTATATTCTTTAAGTTACTTTACTCTATAGTGTTATAAATCTAAGCTATTACTATATTACTAGCGCTAGAAGTATATTATTCCTTATTAAGGTTTAGCTATAATAATTTTAAAGTAAGTAGTACTAGTTAAAGTTTTTTATAAAAACACTATAGTTTAAAGGTAAAGCTACTATAAAGTTAATAAGAGGTAATATTTAATTAGGTTTATAAGTTAGGGAATATATTAAGTAAATATAGTATCTTACTAATATTATTAAGCATTAGTCCTTACTTATATATATTAACTATACCCTAGGCTTATATTAATAGTTTATATAAATTATAGTATAGCTACCCTAAGTAGTAAGTTAGAAGTAGCTAAGGCTAGTGTTAGGTAATTTACTATTTATAGTTTCTAGCTTTTATATTACTATTATATTAGCTTTAAGTTAGAACTTTAGCGCTAAATATATAAGGTAGGATTTTTTTTATATATTTTAGTATATAATCTTTATTATATACTTTATATAGTATATTAGGTTAGGCTTAGCTTATTTAATATTATAGTAGCTATAGGTTATTAACTTAGGAAGGCCTTTATAGTAGCTTATAACTACTATATTAATTCTAGTTAAGTATTAGGGAGATAGGTATATAGTTTATTAACTTACTTTTATAGTAAAGCCTCCTATAATAATAAATTACTTATATCTCTCCTTTAGCTATAACTAAATACCTCTATCTAACTATCTTTCTCTAGTATTAAAGGTTTAGTAAAGGCTAAGGGCTATACTAAATATATAGTATATATATAGTTTTATTATTTATTTATAATATTATATATATAAGACTATATAGGGTAAGGTCCTAAGCAGTTAATATAGCGTTCCTATATAGCTTCTAATAGCGCTAGGTATAATTATTTACTCTCTTTATACTAACTAAATATATAGTAGCTATACTATAGGGGTAATATATAGTATATAGCTATATAGCTAAATTTAAAGCATTTAAAGCATTATTAAGAATAAATAGTATTATTATAAGGCTTAGCCTTAAATATCTTAGCTTTATAAATAATTCTAATATAGTATAGCCTATTTACTATATTAACTCTATTAATAGTAATAATTAAAAGGGATTAGGTTATAGTACTATATAGCTTTTATACTATAACCTTTACTAAACCTTATTTATTAGCTATAATTATATTTTAGAGAATATTATTCTTCCTTTAGTTCTATATATAGTATATAGGGAAGCCTTTAATAATAATACTAAATATATATTAGTTTAGTATTACTTTTAGTCTAAAAGTAATACTAACCTAAGCTATATTATTAGTGTAAGGCTTTACTATATTCTAGAATATAATTATAGTGTTACTACTATAAAGGTAATATACTACTATAGTAATATTAGTATTAGTAGCTTAATTAATAGCTATAATAGTTTCTTTAGGTAAGTAGTTTTATATAGCTTTAGCTATTATACTATTTTTAATAATAGTTTTATAGTAAATATAAGGCAGTACTGCTATTATTATAGCTTAAATTTAATAAATAAGTAGTTAGATAGTGCCTTTAGTAGTAATACTAACCTAGCTTAAGGTTATTATATTTTTAGCACTAACTACTTTCTTTACTACTTATTTAATAATTTCTTTTAAGTTTTTAACTATAATAAGCTTATTAAGCAATAATAAGGTTAATTTTATTAATATTTTAATATAAATTTAAGGTATAAAGAGGCTATATTAAATATATATTAAAGCTATATTATTAATATAAAGAATAATATTCTATATACTCTTTAGTACTATAGCTAGTATAAGTTTAGCTATCTTATTATATTTAATAGTAAAGTAATTTAGTATTTACTTATATATAAATAGTAATATAAAAGTAATTTAAAGCACTATTAATATAAAGCTACCTTATTCTATAAGTAAGTAATAGTAGCTTTATATAAAGCTATAATTCCTACTATTAATATCTATTAGTATTACCTTATTTACTATACCTACGCTTTAGTACTAATACACTATTAAAGATAAGGTAAAATAGATATAGCGATTCTTTTTCTACACTTTTTAAGAGGTTTAGAGTCGGTTCCGCATCGCTACTGCGGTGCGGGCGAATTCGCAAAAAGTTTTATATATATAATTAATTATTAATTAATTAATATATTTATATAAATAAACTATATAAAAATATAATAAATACTTAAGTTTAAGAAAGAATAAATATACTATAGCTATTAAATAGTTAGGTTTAATAGTAAGTAATTTTAATTTATAAATATATTTAAGTTATGAATAATTAATTATTAATATATTAGTTTAGAATATTTTTTTATTATTATTTTTTATAAGTATAATACTTAGAAATACTATATTAATATTACTAAAGCTATTTTTATAAACTTTAGCTTAGCTATACTATAAAATAATAAGAATAATAAATATTTTTTTCTAATTTTAATGTTTTAGTAATTAAT
>AFRA01001098.1:0-13553 GCA_000223055.1 Claviceps fusiformis PRL 1980
TATTCTCTTTCCTTTTTTTTTTTTTTTTTTTGGTTGATCACTGGAGAGACAAATGCTCGAAATGTTACCATCTTTTTTCTTTGGTCTCTCTACACAACACGTCTATACTAACTACTCCAAGACTCCTCTCAGAAGTCAAGATCCTCGACATGGAATCCCTCAAATCAGCCATCCAAGCCCTTCACGACAAATACCACACCCCCCACATCATCATCACGTCGGTCAACTTCTCCCCGCCCGGACCCGGACAATCCACCAGGGAGCTCTCCGTCGTCGGATCGAGCATGACCTCGGCCGGCCAGGCGCGTCTCTTCCAAATCACCTTCCCCTCCATCGACTGCTACTTCTGCGGCACGGGCGACATGTTTGGCGCGCTCGTCACGGCCCGGATGCGCCAGGCCGTGGGGCACGTGCCCGGCCTCATGGACCAGCCCAGCTGGCTGAGCGACGATGCCGTCCCGGCCGTCGAGCTCCCCCTTGCGCGGGCCACGGAGAAGGTCCTGGCGAGTATGCACGAGGTGCTCGTCAAGACCAAGGACGGCATGCCCGGCACTGTGGAGCGAACGACGTCTGGTTTGACGGAGGAGGAGCGGGCCGATGGGAAGGGTGAGCAGCAGATTCGGTCCAAGGCTGCGGAATTGAGGCTTGTGCAGAACTTGGAGAGTCTGCGCAGTCCGTCTGTCAAATTTGATGCACAGGCGATATGTAATTTTTTTTTTTTGCCTCCTTTTTTCTGTGTTTTTTCTTCTCTCCATTCTCTCCATTCTTTCCTTTTTTTTTGTCGGTGGGAGTGCGAGCATTTTTTTCCCCAAGACATCGCGACTGGTACATTTTGCTTGCGAGCATATTGGCTTTGCTTTATATACAGCATCATGGATATTGCACATGCCGTTCCTGCTGTCATATTGACTTTGAGTCCGTCCTGCATTGCAGATCGCTTGATTTGAATCACCATGTCCATCTCGGATCGCGTGGTCTCCATGTAGTCGCTTCCTGACGTGTTTAGTATCAAAAGGCCCATCCAAACAGCTCCATTCCGAAGCATTTTCGCAGAAAACAAAACCCCAACAACACCCAGCCCTAGAAACAAAACCCCCTTACATCATCCCCCCCCCCCATCTTGACCCATCAGGCCCCATTCGCAGCGAAACCTCCCGTGCTTCCAAACCCGCCTGCCCCCCGCACACTCTCCTCCAGCTCCGCCACCTCCACCACCTCGGGCGTGCAGATGCGCTCGACAATCAGCTGCGCCACCCGGTCCCCTTCCTGGATCTCAAAGTCCCCCTCGGCATGGTTGAAGAGCAGCACCTTGACCTCTCCCCGGTAGTCTGCGTCGATGACGCCGGCGCCCGTGTCGATGAAGTGTTTGCTTGCGAGGCCAGAGCGGGGGGCGATGCGACCGTCTTTGCGAAGGGGCATGTTAGTATTGTGTATAATGGGGGTTCATTTGTTTTGTATTCTTTATTTTATTTATTTATTTTTCCTCTATTCTTTTTTTCCTCGTCTTTTTTTTCTTTTGTGGAACAACTCTCTACGTCATCTCGAGGAATGACATTGAGAAGGAGAGAAGAAAAGGTGTTCTAGAGAAGAGGAAAGAAACAAAAAAAAAAAAAAAACTACACATGTTCCAGCGGGCACGGCAATGGATATGTCCGTGTCGACGAGGACTTTGCCCCGGCCCGGCACAACGGTCTTCCGAGCAGCGTAGAGGTCGTAGCCGGCGGCAAAGGCGCTGCCACGGGTGGGCAGACGGGCTTTGTCGGAGAGTTTCTTGACCTGGAGGGCCGGCGGGGGGGAGACGGGAGATTGCATGGTGGAGAGATCGGTCTTGACGCGCTTGGCTGGTGGTGACTGTGAGGTTGTGGATTCAGCTTGGGCGGGAGCGGGAGGAGCGGGAGCGGGAGCGGGTGCGGTGGATGAGGGCGCTTCAGACATGGTTACTTGTGGTGTGGGATTGCAAAGGATGAGGAGAAAAAGGGAAAAGGTGTTTGGAGGGAAAGAGGGGGAGATAAAAAAAAGAGGTCGTGCTTGTTTGGTATAAACTCTTGGTCGTGCTGCAGCTGCATGGCTGATGCGAGGAGACGCGTTGGGACGCGTAAAATGGCGGGGCTGACGTGACGTGGGTGGAATTGACCAATGGCCGGGGGTCTGTACATGCACATACAACGTTGTATGTATATGTGTACTAGGTACCTAGGTACTTTAGGTAGGCAAACACAAACACGCAGCAACAGATCTTGAGCACCTGCTCATCTTGCTTTTGGGACTATTGGCATTGATATGCATTGCATGGCTTACATTACATGTTGTGCAATCGCCGCTGTCGTTCGACCCGCCCTTGAGTGCCGCCGCTGTGACGGCTTCCCTTCAGGTGGATGGACTACCAGACCAAGATGAAGCAGGACATGGAATATGGAAGCAAGAAGCCACATGGAGACGCCCATGCCACCCAGCCGCATGGAGCATGCAGCATGCAGTCTGCAGTCTGCAGCCTCTTGTCAATCATGTACGAGATAAGAAAAGCTTCATCTTCAGATTACTCCTCACGCAAACGATTACGTGCTGCTCCATGTCGTTTGCTCGGCGAATTTCCCCCCACCAGCACCAGAACAGAGACGCCTCCGAGTGAGTCTCGATGCTCAAGATGTCCGGCAGTTCTGACGGGGTCCCCATTGGAAGGATCCAAAGGGATTATTGGCTGGGGAAATCGGACGGACGGGGCTCTGCCAGCTCTGGGCAGCTGCCATGATGCAAGGGGAGAACTAAGCGGACCGGGAAAGGAAAGAAAAAAAAAAAAAAAAAAAAGTTAGAACATACGCCAGACTCGATTGACGAGAGCCGACGACGCCATCATTTGTTTGCACTGCCATTGCACACAGAAAAACAAACGGCAGAAAGAAGAAAACCAAAGAGATTACCGTGTTCTTTTTCCTTCTTCTTTTTCTTCTCGTGTTGTGCTGCCAATAGCTGTCTGAAGACGGACGGCAAGATCGGGTGCGAATTGAGAAAAAAAAAAAAAAAAAAAAAAAAACCAAACGACAAAAGAAAAATAAAAGAGAGAGAAAAAAAAGAGAAAGATACACAAGAAGCAACATGGCCCTTACCATCCCGACCCCCGAGGGGCCACTCAAGTCCATCACCTTTCTCGGCGACCGCATGGACTGGCCAGCATGGTACGACGACGTGACCGACATCGCGCAAGCCCTCGATATCTGGAAGTACGTCAACCCGGACTCGCAACACGATCTCCGCGAGCCGGCCAGGCCCTCCCTGCCCACGCGGCCGGTCTTGAAAAGCGTGGTCCAACGAGAGCCGTTTGAGACGGACAAGATGTTTGACGCGCGCCTGAGGCAGGAGCAGAATGCTCACGCCCTCGCCGTGAGCGAATACGACGTGCTCTGCCAGCAGTTCCGCATCGACACGAGGCGCTACGTCGCCGCTCTGGCCGAGCACGCCGCCGCCAGAGACCATCTCCAGCAGCTCTACCGCATCATCTTCCGGAGCATTCCCGACCGGTACAGAGCCTACCTCAAGCTCGACGCGGCCAAGACGCCCCGCGCCATGATCCTCTCGCTGCGCGGCAGGATCACGCCCCCCTCCGACAAGGACCGCGCGCATGCTGCTCTGCGGACCTACAACAGCAGGCTCAACGTGCAGCCCACCGACGACAAGCAGTCGTTTGTAGACGCCATTGCCGTCGCCACCGTCGAGCTGCACCGCTTCAAGGGGGACAGGTTCGACGAGGGCACCGCCGTCAAGGACCTGTTGCGGTCCTTGCAGCTTCTCGACGAGGAATTCGCCGACATTTGGCTCAGGAAAGAGGGCAGGCGCGCCGTGCTGGACATTGTGGAGGACTTTAAGCACAAGCTGAGGCGGGAGGACGGCGAGGGCGTCGTCTCGGGACATCAGCAGTGGGGGAATCGCATCTCCAACGGAAAGGTCTCACGTCCCAAGTCTGCGTCCGAGTCCGTCGGGGGGCCCCCATCCATATCCACTGCCGTCAACGGCAATCACAACGGCCGTGACCACGACGACGACTCTTTCGCGCCGTCGAGGTCCACAGAATTTCATGACATGATTGGCTTTTTCAATCCCGTGCTGGACTGGTCAGAGGTCCACGAATCTTGGCCGTTGGACAACTCCAGCAACAACAACAACATCAGCAACAGCAACAGCAAGTCCAACAACAAGTCCAAGAAAGATATCGGCCCCCCCTCCCCAGTCAATTCCACCTTCTCCAAGCGGGAATCCCGCAGAGCGGCCCCCAACCAAGACACCAGCACCACCAACGGCTCTTCCAAAAAGAAAGGCGCCCCCCTACCCAAGTTCGACAAGCACCCCTCGTCATCCTCCCCATCACCACCACCTCCATCATTTGGCAAAGACAGCAAAGCCAAGAAGAACCCCTCCGACGGCTCCAAGCTGGCCATGAAGGATTGTCCGGGCTGCGAGCTGAGACATCTCATCCGCGGCGACGCCTGGTGGGAGAACTGCTACATCTACTGGGCGCTCAAGGGCCTGGACAACATACCCGACCATTTCCGCGCCCAGGCACGGCGGTTGAATCTGGCGTGCTCGCGTCTGCAGGACTGTCCCGAGGAGAACCAGCGGGCGGAGCTGTGGGCCGCTGGCAAGCAAGGCGGAGCGCAGAGGGAATCGCGTAAGGCTGGCAGTATCAGTGGCAGCAATCACGGCAAGGCGGCAGGGCGGCATGATGGCGGCGCGGGGGAAAGTTCCGGGAAAGGCAAGAGTAAGGGTAAGGGCAAGGGCAAGGGAGCATTTACTTCCCCACAGGAACCTCAGGCTCAGAACCAGAGCCAGAGTCAGACTGAGGAGTTTAACTTGTGGTAAGACGGGCAGGTCAAGAGGACATGACTGAGATATGTAACGACAGATTTACTTTTGTGCGTGTGTGTGTGTGTTGGGAGGAGGGTGGTAGGGTTTATAAAGGGGAGGACTATACCCGAGGGGATCTTGGTTTTTAGAGGGAAAACAATACGTTTTTTTTTTTTTTGGTATGGTAAGAGAAAATGAGATTTTCTTCTCTCCTCTTTATTTCATATAATCTTAATTTTCCAAATCTCTTCCAAAATCAATCAGTCGCAACTTATTGGCATCTTTGGGATGAAACTGAGCCACTTTGGACCGAACTAAAAATCTCGCGGCCGCAGACTCCCTCTTCAATATGACATACGATGCCGAGTTGTCTCCCTTGGCTTGCATCAGCTGATTCAACAATGCCTCCATGAGGTCGCGCATCTCCGTCCCCGCTGTGGCAATCTCCTCGTCTCCATCCGTCCTGTCCTGCTGGCGCGTGTTTCGTGTGCCCCAAAGCTCGTCTATTCTTCTTTGTCTCCTGTCTGCATCAGCACCCTTCGACTTTATGGGCTTGCCCTGTTCGTTGAACCCAGCGGCCAATTCTTCCGCGTCAATTTCTATGATCTCTCCCACCACAGGGCCGCCAAGTTCCTCGGCCGCAAGCATGGGCGCGAGCTGATTGTCATTGAAATCAAGCAACGCCTTCATGAGACTTTTTGTTTCCTCCAAGTATCCTTTCCTTTTGGCCCTCAATTCGTCCATCTTCTCGCGCGCACCATCCTCTGGTCTCATTTCCGCTTTAGAGCGCAGCTCCTCCTTAAGGGCTGTGATACGCGAGCTGAGCGCCTCTGTCAGTAGGTGATGATCCTTCAGGTTGGTCCGGTCAGATTCGAGCTGTTTCCTCTCGTAATCGGCCGACCTTGCTTGAGATTTCAAATAGGCTTTGGATTCGACAATGGTTTGGTGAGCACGTCGGAGCGCGAGCAAGGCGGGCAACACCGAGCCGGCAAATGGGAGAAATGGCTCCGATGCAGTGATGGTGCTCAGGGCATTCTTGATGACAATGGCCTGATCTTCGGCCGCAAGCAGCGGCAAGTCATGTTGCGTAGAGCGTAGCTGCAAGAGAATTAGTGGGTGTGATGCGGTTCTAAAGCGCGATGCAGCGGCGCCGGAAGGGGGGAGAACAAAGAGAACAACAGAGGGGACAACAAAAGGACAAAGGGAAGGACAAAGAAATCTTACTCTTTCAAGCTCGGCCTGATGCTCGCGCACTTTGCGCTGAAGCTCCCTCAAGGTGTAGTCCAAATTGGCTGCATAGATATCCGTCTCGGAATTGCGCGACTCTTCATCCATTTGCGCGTTTTCAAACGTTCATGCATATACCGGGGGCTTCTTTATCGCTGATCATGTATTATAGGTCCGACGTCGACGAGAGCATGACAGCCAGCCAGACGCGTAAATAGAAATGATGAGGCAGTAGTCGGGTATTTGTTTCACGAGGTGTTGGAGAGTGCGCGCATTTGCAGGTTTTTTTTTTTTTTTGGGCTTCGAGGAAGGCCGACGATGTAGCACTAGTGAGGACAATGGAAGAGTTTTCAGGCTGTTGGTGAGCCGAAATACGCAACGTGCATGGAATCCAAGGTTGATTAAAGGTTGATTATACGTGGAATTTTGTACTCTCCAGGTTCTCGCATTGGATGATGGCGTGTCCTCCCAAGGTCCAGTCTTCAATCTTGATTCAAATCTTGGGCGGAAGCATGCTCGATCCTCGCTTTAGGTTCTTCCTGGTCGGTGGCACCTGCCTGGCGATGGCTTGAACTGGGAGCACCTGCCACCACTGGCCACTCAAGTTCCTCAGCAAACAACATGCACGTGACTTATGCACTTAGGCAGAGCAGAAGCTGTAGCTGCATTTCCACAAAGTGGGCTCCGTTGAAATCTCTCCGCTTCGACCGCCTTTCATGCGACGCGCTACCGTTGATTCCTCTCGCTCAATACAGAGGCTCATCATCGCGACGGCTTTGATTTTCTTGGTCTCCATCTGAGCCATCATTTCGAATCCTTTGCCGTTTATCTTTGGAGCCTCAGGCTCTCCTCAGTAACCCGATCCTGTCGTCGGCGGCGCCACATTGCGGACCCTCCCATTGTCTTGAAACTGCTCCTCTTCAGATTTCTGGACCTCCTTTTCTTTTTTTCAAAACGGCATTCAGTCGTCGACTTTGCCGACATTCAACAGCTCCATTTCCACCCTCGCCATCTGACTTCGGTTGCCAACGACTTTTGACGATTACTTTTTTGAACAAAAAAAATCTTCTTTTTCATCAAAGACAAAACAAAAAGAAAAGGAAAGAAGTTTGTTCACCCGAAGGTTTGGTTTGAGCTGGAAGCTTGCCTCTTCCTGATTCTCATTTCGAGAAATTCCATTCCAGTAATCGATCGCTTCATCTCTCCTGTTCATTTGCCAGCCAATCAACTCTGTCATCGCACTTCTTTGCTCTTCTTCCCGTCTTTTTGATACACCATCACCGGGAAGTTGTTCTACTTGCGAAAATCCCCTGGCGTTTCGGCATCCTCCTTTACTTCAACAGTTCAATTGCCTTCAAGACGAAAGATCCCGAACCTTGTTTGAGGTTCCTTCTGTTACACCTCTTTGACCCTGCCTGCCTTTACTACTACACCCTTGGTCTGCGCCCTCGCTCCTCGTCATCGCGATACACACATATACACACCACTCAGTCACATCACGAGCACTGCAAAACACTCGATCCCAGCGAACTCGTCACTACACCAGCACGTTTTCCTTTGAAAACCCCTGAGTGTAGATTAAAAGACGTTCAATATACAAAAGAAAGAAGAAGAAAAACAAGAGATCCTGGTCATCTCGAAATTGATAATATCTTTGCCAATTTTTAAAAGTGGAAGCCGCGCTCGAAAACTCTCCGTGGTGCTTGTGATTGCTATTTTTACTTGAAGCATATCGAACAGAAGCAAGTAAGAAAAAACAATATCAACATGTCTGCCTCACCACCACCGTCAACTTCGACGAAGCGTCCTCTCGAAGAGGCCTCGTCTCCTTCACGTGCAACAGATCAACCCGATGCGAAGCGACCGGCTCTTGACAAAGCCGTCAAGCCCGAGACAGAGGAGGAGGAGACGGAGGCTAACGAGTCCACTTTGGAGATTGCCGAGGAAAAGGATGGAGACGAGGATACCAATGGCGCCAAATCGGATGCTCCAGATGCGGCTTCAACAGAAGCCACCGGCGATATCAAGGCTCCCGGCATGTCGGCCGCCCAGGCCGCTGCCAGTGAAGAGGCGGTGAACTCTGCCGCCGCTCATGATGAGACGTCCTGGATTCACATTCGTGCTGTCATCTCTAGCCCCGAAGCGGCTACCATTATTGGCAAGGGCGGCGAGAACGTTTCTAACATTAGGAAGATGTCCAATGCAAAATGCACCGTCAGCGATTACCAAAAGGGTGCCGTCGAGCGCATCTTGACAGTCAGCGGTATAGTGGATGCTGTTGCCAAGGTCAGAACTACCACTCATTCCTATGCATCTGCTCGCCCCCCCCCCCCTTTCTGAGCCCCTTCATGTTGTCCATGTTGTCCATGTCGTCATCTGGTCACTGACATGGTGTTTGCTAGGCGTTTGGATTGATTATTCGCACCTTGAACAATGAACCTCTCACCGAGGCCTCGACCGCTTCGTCCAAGACGTACCCGCTTCGCCTCCTTATTCCTCACATCCTCATAGGCTCCATCATTGGCAAGGGAGGTGCCCGGATTAGGGAAATTCAGGAGGCTTCGGGTGCTCGCCTCAATGCTTCGGATTCTTGCCTTCCTATGTCGAGCGAACGATCTTTGGTCGTCATGGGTGTTGCTGATGCGGTTCACATTGCCACCTATTACGTGGGAAGCACGCTTCTAGAGCAGCTGAATGAACGTTTTTGTGGTCCAGCTGCTTCGGCGTATGCCACTCGCAGTGGAGCACCAGCTGGTTCAATTCCTGGTGGCATGCAAGTTGTTCCATACTCTCCTCAGCCAGCCTCGGGCCATTATGGCCGACCTGAAAATTATGGCCGTCACCAAGATCGCCGTTCGCAGCACATGGCTCCCACTGCTTACCCGCCTCACTACCCTCACGGAGCAGCTGCGCCCAATCCAGCTGCGCCCATGCAGTACGGCGGGCAGCAAGCCGCATACGGAGGAGCGCCCCATGCTCAGCAGCACATGCCTCCACATGTTGGTGCTCAAGCCCACGGTGGTCCCCAAGGACAGCCGATGCACACGGGAATGCCCGGCGGGCCAATTACACAGCAAATCTACATTCCCAACGACATGGTCGGCGCCATCATCGGCAAGGGAGGTCAAAAGATTAATGAAATTCGACAGATGAGCGGTAGTGTTATCAAGATCAACGAGCCTCAAGACAATAGCAATGAGCGACTCGTCACCGTTACCGGTACTGAGCAATGCAACAGGATGGCTCTGTACCTGCTCTATAACAGACTTGGTAAAGAATCCCTCTTATTCCCGGGTTGATTACTGTCAAAAAAAGAACCGAAATGAAGGAAGAGAAAACAGAAGGAAAAGACACAAAACTAACCGCCTGTTCTCACATGATAGAATCGGAAAAGCATCGAGTATAAATCGTGAAGACGAACTTCTCATTAGAAAGGGAAAAGATGAAAAAGATGAAAAAGATTGACACAAGAAGGAAAGATTGACACAAGAAGGAAAGATTGACACGACACATGACAGCGGAGTTGCTCGTTTTACGTTGTAAAGGGCATGGATCAGGAGAGGTCAAGGATGAGAATCATGATGAGACCGTCTTCAGAGCACGGGGCGGTGACCAAAAAAGCAAAAACATTTTGTACCATATGGATGGCGCCTCGTGGTCTGCTCTAGTCATGTGATTTCCTATTTTGCCGGCCTGATATGATATGGAGGCAGATAGGACGTCGAGGAGAGGAAGCTGGTTTTTTTTTTTTGGTCTCCTATTTTTATATTGTGATTTTGGGTCTTGGTTGTTGTTTTTTTTTGTTTTTTTGTCTTGTTTTGTTTCCTTTCTTTTTTTCCTTTTTTTTTTCTCGTGGTCAAGCAAATGCAGCTGATTGGGGATCATTTTGGCCCAAAAAAAAAAGAAAAAAATAAAGACACGGAGTTACGGGCAGTATCATGGGCTGCACAGACAAGAGTTTGTTACTGATGAAGCACATTTCACCGACTTGAAAGGATGACAGCCACGACGGGCACGGCACGTGAAGAATGTAAATTATACATGGATGGGACGGGATATATGTTTGGCCCAACGGAGTGGTGATTTCAATTGCAACGCTAATATATCCGAGATGGCTTTGCCCTTGTTCTTCTTCTTCTTCTACTACTCATGACTGGGAAAATCGGCAAAGCAAAGAGGGCGCGGTGTTGCTCATGGTCATAAGGGACGTGATAGGCAGGGTGGTGGGTATACTTTTTCCAGTCTTTTCAGGTTGACGTGGTACTGGGAGGTGTTAGCGGCAGGTCTTTTTTCTTTTCTTTTTGTTTTGTTTTTCTTTTCTCTCTCCTTTCTTTCCGTCTCTTTCTTCTTTTTTAGAAAAAAGAAAGAAAGAACAAAAGAAGAAAAAAAAAAAAAAAAAAAAGGAAAATTGCAAACCATCCCATACAAAGGGAAAAAAAACTGACCATGTCGGTTGATTTGCGCTCCGTTTTTACGTGGTGGATGTTCTTGTCCATGACTAGGCATGCATGCATGTTAGTGTGGTTCAGGAGGAGGGGGGGGGGGGGGGTGGGCACCAAAAGAGGAGGTGAGTGAGTGGGATTGGGCTGCTGCTCCTGCCCCTGCTGCGAAACAATGACATTGATTGTGTGTTTGTCAAGGATGCATGTTGCAGTTTCACACTGACCCGTCTTCTCGTCCTCCCTCTCGGCTAGATGCGCTTCCTTGCTGTCCCAGCCGAGCATCATGCTGACCGTGTTCCCCTCGGGCGGACGAGGCGAATCGTGCATGAGCGCGTCATACTGCCCGTAAAAGGGCCCGTAAAAGGAGCCGTGATGGCCCGGCAGATGGACGGCATCCACGACGCTCGCCACAAACGGCTTCGTGCGCATCTCGGGCCAGCTGCCGTCCGAGTCCGAGTCCGCGTCCGTGTCCGTGTCCGAGGAGCCGCCGCTGCTACTGCCGCCGCCGCCGCCGCCGCCGCCGCCGCCGCCGTACGCGGTAACCACCTCGGTGCAGGGCGCGTTGAGGGCCGCGCTGAGGCTGCCGCGCACGAGGGCCTTCCAGAAGATGTACGTCTCGACGATGGACCGGAACGACGCGATCCAGCTGGTGAAGCTGGGCGACGCGAGGAAGGCATCGTGCGCCGCCGCCGACGCCCACCGAATCACCCACGTCCACCTGCCCGGTCGCTCGAGCTGCTCGCCCAGGTAGCTCGACGACACGCCCGGCATGGCCTGCAGCCGGCGGCAGACATCGCGGAACGAGAGCGGGAGCTCGCTTCCGTGGCCCTGGTGGAGCGAGGGCTTGAACTTGAAGATGGCTATCTGGATGAGTTCTTGCGAGACGGTCTTTTGTTTCAAGATGTAATTCATTTTTTTTCTCTTCTTTTATCCTTTTTATCTTTTTATGACTTTTCTTTTTTTCTTTTTTCTTTTCTTTTCTTCTTTTTCTCTTCTCTCTTCTCTCTCGTGTACTTGAAAAACAGAGAGAGAGAGAGAGAGAAAGAAAAGCTCCCCTCTCCACGAAAGCAAAAGCTCTTCGTCTCTGGAACAGGTCCCTTTGGTCTAGACAGCCGAGCTCCCCTCCCTATGACAGCGGGATTCAGAGCAGGGCACGTAAGGAACTAGTAGGTAGACGCAACAAGGTACGCTGGAACGGACGGTAGTCGGCCTTGTGGTCTTGTGGCGGGACGGCGAGCAACGACGCGAAAGAGACCGAGAGGGTAGGGCACATATAAAAGATGAACGTAATGAGAGCGATGAAAAAGGTTCTTGAAAAAGAAAGAGAAAGAGAGAAAAAGTTGAAAAAAAAAAAAAGGAGGGTTGAAATCGCCGGCCATCTACAGAGGGAAGAGGCAAACTGCATCCAGGCTGTCATATCAAACCAGACACGACCAACAAAGAGGGACTCGCACAGCGCATACAAAGGCAGAGACCGAAGCAAAGAGCACCAGGGAAACCGGGCCACGGCCACGGCCATGGCCACCACCACCCTCCACCACCAGGTCCATGAGAAGCGATAACGGGAAAAGGGGGGGGGGGGGGGACATCATCAGCGGCGCCTACGTCCTACCCGGACTGCTCATAGGTCTAAGGGTCCCGAATCTGGAAGAGAGATGGACCGTGAGTCCGCAACGGGGACAAACGTGGAGGCTCCCAGCGGGGCTTCGTGGGCTTCTTTCTTTTCCGCAAATAAAAACGGATGAAGCAGAAGAAAAAGAAAAAGCCAGGTGCCACAAAGGCCTGCCTGCCTGACACCACCCCCGACACACCATGTCCCCTGCGCCTTTTCCGACTTCCCGAGGGGCCGCATAATCCCCCATCTCAGACGTGAATACCCGTAATGCCGCTCCTGTGTCGTGCCTTTTGCCTTGTTTGCCCACTGACGAGTGACCATCCCGAATATGAATTATGAATTTGCTATCGAAATCAAAAAGCCCGCAAATGAATTAAACAAGTGGGTCTGGATACGTACAGATATACATGTGTATAGAGTTCCAGCTAAAAGGAAAAAAAAAGGAAAAAAAAGGAAAAAAAAAACACAGGGCCGGAAACCAGGATCCCGGCCATAAAGTTTCAACTGGATGCTGAAGAGATCTGGCGCCTAGTGCCTAGGAGAAAGCGCCGATCGCCCACCGAAGCACGCTGTTGCTGGCGGGATTTGTCCCAGAACTTCCCCAGTATTTGCCTGCATTTAGGGGAGAGGGGGCGAGTTCGCCGATAGGACTCGGGGAAAGCCGACGGAGAAGGGTCCACGTCCACGGATGGGTCGATCTGGCCAGCAAGTGTGTGTGTGTATCTGCAGCTCAGCGTGTGCTGTTGGGAGACAGATCAACCTCGGTAGTAAGAAGTGGGTCGAACTAGCGAATATACGTGTATTATTTAGTATTAGCTATATAAAGGGAACTTAGCTAGAATAATAATAATAATATTCCCTATTATTTAGCTATTTTTTATAGTAATAAGACTAGGACCTAGACTTACTTCTAAAACTTATTTATACTTTATAAAATTATTTAAAATATAAATAATATAAATAAATAATAATAATTTAAATAATATAAGAACTATAGAACTTAAATAATAATAGCTATAGTTATTAAATAATAAAATAGGTACTAATTATAGTTAAATTTAGGAATATTAATAACTATTAAATTTAATTAAATAATAGCTATAGTTATTAAATATAATATATTAGCTATAGTTAAATTAAAAGAAATATAAGAATTATAAAACTTAAACTAATAATAATTATAGTTATTAAACTTTATAAATAATACTAACTATAATTAGGTTTTAAATATAAAAGTTAAATATATTAAATATAACTAATTAATAAAAATATAGTAAAATTAGCTTTTATTAAATTTTTTTTATTTATTATTTTAATAAAATTTTTTTATTAAATATTTTTATTTATTTTAAAGAAAGAAAAAAGGTAATTTAATAACTTAATAAGTTAATTAATTAAAATAATATAAAAATAAATAACTTAATTAATATAGC
>AFRA01001099.1:0-13556 GCA_000223055.1 Claviceps fusiformis PRL 1980
AGAGAGAGAGAGAGAGAGAGAGAGAGAGAGAGAGAGAGAGAGAGAGAGAGAGAGAGAGCGAAAATGGTGCTCTTGAGAATAAAAGAAGGAGACAATCAAAAAGGGAATCGACTGAAAAAAAAAGAAACAAGAAAGAGAAAAAAAAATCACTCAAAACAAAGCGGCAAATGCTGGTATCATGGCAAAAATGAAACGGAAATGGTATAATAAAACCGCAAAACAAACCCCCGCATCCCGCACCGTACCGTACCTCCTGTGAAAAGCGCATCATCATCATCATCATCGTCTTTATTCGTGACTCGTAGAGTGCGAAAGCTCATTGGGCAACTTTGGCAAGCAAATCAAGCAAAATAAAAAAAAAGATAAAAAAAAAAGGAGACACGATGATGAGCACATCACACGTAAAAAGATAGCCCCGCACCGTGGTCAGAATCCCAACCTACTTGGAATAAAACGAGAGACAGCAGTTTAAATAAAATCTCAACATGAATCATAGTGAAGACAAAAATGAAAGAAATAGTAGAGAAGCAGATGAACTGAGATGAAGAACAACAACAACCCCAACCACAACTGCTAAAGAGAGGGGAGTGAGGGAAAAAATAAAATAAAGAAGCTGTACGTTGTCGCTCAAGTAGACGCAAGGGTATGAGACAGGTATGGAGAGATGTCGAAAACACAAACAGGAACATGCTTTTTCAAATGTCCATCCCGCCTAGGACAGTGCTTTTTCTTTTTCTTTTTTCCTCCTTCAGGCCCCATATCCATCCATCAAAATGAGAGCCTCGCGTGGGCACCATTCCGATGCTTTATTTTTTTTCGTTCAAGATTGATAACCTCCAAATCCATTGTTGAAGTTCTGGCTCGGCGCAGCTTGGTTCCATTGGCCATTAGGGCCTTGTTGGCCTCGGCCAAAACCACCACTTCCGCCGCCGCCGCTACCACCACCACCACCGCTGCTGCTGCTCTGATGACCACCATAGCCCATTGAGGAGCCGCCATAGCCGGCGGACGAGCCGCTCTGAGGGCCATTGAAGTTACCACCAGGCTGACCGCCATACTGGCCTGGGGAGAGGGGGAGAGCTTGGTCAGCCAGGCTGTGCGTGCATGTAGAGGAAAGTACTAACAAGGCATCAACGGCTTATGCATACTAACCGTTATACTGAGCATAGTATGTAGGGGTTCCAGGAAAACCTGACGTCTGGCCGCTTTGTGGGCTATAGGGCTGGGCGGAATCGAAATTGCCTTGAGCATTCGGGGTCTTGTCTTTGCCCCACTACATCATCGTCAGCGACTGAGTGCCTCGAACGTATCCTAAGCCTTGTATGGCGTAATGACCCCAAATTGGGGGAGGAGGGGGGGAAGGGACGGAAAAAATTAAAAAACGTACACTGCATTTGAGGGGTCGGCCGTTCACATTGTATCCATTCATCTGACAAATGGCCATGGCTGCGTTGTCATGAGTGTCCATTTTGATAAAAGCAAAACCCCGATCAGCCTGGAAACGCGACTCGACAACGAAGCCAAAGTTCTGAAAGAGGGGCACAACATCGTTGGGGGTAGTGTATGGCGTCAGATTTCCCACGTAACAAGTCGTCTGCCAACTAGGCGTCTGGTTCGAGATCACTTCATAGCTTCCTACACCATGGGCAGGGAATTGATGATGTCCAAATGGTGTCGTCGGCGTCATACCCATGGCGTGCATCGCCTGTTGTTGAGCAATTGAAGGTTGTCCTTTCTGGTTAGCCCAGTTGCATCGGATAGCTCGAGATCCGAGCCATTCGCCGTCCATGGAGCTCAATGCCTTTTCCGCATCGGCTCGGTCGCGGTATGCTACGAAACCATAACCTCGGGTTCGGCCAGTCTTCATATCCCACATCACGCGGGCTTCGGAAACAACGCCAAAAGCAGAGAAAGCCTGGGTCAAAGTATCATCATTGACCTCGTTGGAGAGGTCACCGACAAAAATGTGGAAGTGACCGGAGGTGTCTTCCTTATTATTTGAATTGGCTTGGTATGCCCAGTTGACTCGAATCTCCTGCAAGCTTGATGTCAGCAAATTCAAGCCCAAAACACTTTCAGCACAATTACTGCGAAAGAATATCATCCTACCGATTGGTGAACTCGGCGTCCGTTTAGAGTTTGCATGGCGCGCTCAGCAGCACCAGGGTCGTCGTATTCCACGAATCCGTAGTTGTATCCCTTAGCCTACAGAAGTGGTGATAGGTTAGCTTACCATAGGATGATGAAAGCAAGAAACCGTATAGGGGAAAATGTCACCGGGGGAAAAAAAAGGAAAAACCTACGTTCTTGTCAGGAATAATCTTGACGTTCTGAACATGTCCAGTAGTCTCGAAGATTTGGCGGAGAACATCCTCCGTAACTCGTTGATCCAGGCCTCCCACATAGAGAGCGCGCTTGTTAGGCTCGGGAGCTGCCCGACGGAAGTTGCCTGAACCACCCGGTGACATCATTCCACTGTTGTCACCTCCAGAAAGGGGAGAGGTAATAGCGGTTGGAATGGGATTCGTGTTCTGAGGAATATGCAGAGGAGGTGGTGGCATGTGGGATGGATTTCCCTGGCCATTTGGCCCAGACGGGAGTCCAGAACCGGCTTGCGCCTGGTTGGACATCTGGACAGAGGCCGCAGCCGCAGAATTATCAGCCATATCGAATTCGAAGAAAATAATAAATGGCGGCCCAGGTGGAAGCAAATACGATGCTTTTCTTTTCTTTTCTTTTCTTTTTTTTTTTCAAAAGCCAAACCCCTCAGATGATTTGACGGGCGCGTAACGAATGTCTTATCGTGACTTGTTTAGGTAGGTCGAACCTCGAGGTCGAAGAATCTTAAACTTGGCGGAAGAAAAAAGAAGTAGAAAAGGTGAGGAAGGTTGTGTAGATCATAGGCCGCCAAGAATATAGACCTTGGAGTCCTTTTGTGGGTGGGGGGAAGAGGAGAGAGGGAGAAAACGAGGCTCCCCGAGGAAGCAGAGCGCTGGTCAAGACAGCGAGACTGGGAGCAAAATTTGAGGCGCACACGAAGGGGTAAATAACGGCGATATGAAACCAAACCACAAGAAGCACCAAGGGGATAAGAGAAAAGATTGAAGGACGCCAGATTACCAGTCCAAGACGACCGGGCAATCACTCCGAGTTGATGCTGGATAAAGGGAAACCCTCTTGCTCTAGCTGTCCTCCCGAGAAGATGACTTGAGAAAGTTGCGGGACGAAGGAGTGGAGGAGGTTAATTATCAGGGGACCCCCAAGGCGGTTAGTCCAGGACACGGGGCGTGGGCGGTGGACATTTGGATGCCAAACACTAGACCGTGACCAGACCAAGACAGACACCAGCCAACTGTTATTTAGCATGCGTCAACGAATACGTGGATACCTCTACAGTACCTACTAAAGCTGCTAATTTAAGCTGGCTAAGAGGTAAATGATAGGTAGTAGAAACATTTGAGAGGTCTAAGGAGCCTCCTGAATACTACTAGGTACTAAGCAGGCACCTACTTTCTATAGCGAGTACCAAGTATCCAGGGTTCTTGAGTGTATCCAGGGTTCTTGAGTAGGTAGGTAGGTACCTACTACTTAGTACCTAGTACCTAGTACATAATACGCAGTCGGTACTTGGTAGACACTACTAATATTGCCCGAAGACATCTTATTTGGACATCGAAGAGGATGCTACTTGGGCGACGAATGTGACGAGACAATTCCAATTCTATATCACAAGTCCCTAGTGTGTGTGGTCAAAATTGGCTTCGTCGTCCGTCCGCCCACCCGCCGCGACCCTCGACCTCGTCTGCAATTGTGATGACATTGATGCTGCTCGTAGTCTCTTGGGAATTTTGATACTCTCTTTCCCGTGAACGACATCGATGCGAAAGCTGCATTTTGATCACTCAGAAGATCGATGGAGTGTAGAGGTGACTCGCGACGTCAAACCTCGAGTGCATGAAAAGCACGAATAAAGCTTCCAGCCTTTTACAAATCATTCGCTTGGCCTCTGTACATGAGCTCCACCCGGCATTGATGGGGATGCACCGCACCTATAGAGACGGATGTCGTAGAGTTTGACATTACGTAGCACATACTTGGTACATACTTCCTTCCTAGGAGGTTGGAACTACTTGATAGATACCGAGTACTTAGAAGGAAGGCACGATCCGGCGAAGCAATTCAAAGTCTCGTGGCAGGAACCGAATAAGGAGTCCGGACTTGGTTGTTTGGCTCCCCGTCGTGCAAAATCATCATATTGAGCAACATTGAACAGTAAGACGCAGCCGTCTCGTGCTCTGCGGCCGATGCAGCGTCGCACGTCCTGACGAACAGAAGGCGCAAGAGAACTCGAGGTATCGGGGGCATGCTTCATGGCGAATCGTACAGTTCATCTTGTCCGTCGTCGTGTTCGGAGCGCTCCGCCGTCCTCATACGTCCTCGTAAAGCCCGTCGGCAGAAAAGGGAGAGGGAGGAGGCTTTTAAATTCCCCGAGATCCCAACTCGTCCTTCTTCCTTCCGCCGTACCAGCTTCTCCCGAATCGAATAGAAAGCCGCAGCTCACCACATCGTGCCATGGTACCATGAACGGATCCGGTAGTTACCTACCTACGCAGCTTTGATTCATGTCTGAAAGCTAATACATGCATGCAAGGTAAACAGACTTTCAAAGGCAAAACACAAACCCGACAAGTCCGAACCCCACTCGCCTTGCACACGACACCCTGCTTTTGGCCCGAACACGTTTGGTGGCTGGCCTTTCACTTGTCTTCTTTCAGTCGCCTTCCAACCCGACGGGCCTCTTTCGGCAGCCGGCTGCTGATCATCTACCCATCTCGACTCGCCAGCTCCCTCCCTTTCTGACAGTGCCGTATGCGCTTTCGCCTTACCACTTGCATTTCGTACGTAATTGGGGCATCACTTTCCTAGCCAAACACAGCACCGCCAATTCAGTTCATGACCAAGCCGGCTTCTATTGCCAAAAACACTACCCGACAGCCAGAGGCGCGAGCCGCATCCACCCGTCCATACCACGGCTTTCGAGTCGCATCATCATTTTCGAGGAGAACAACACTTCACCAGCATCGCATTATGGCTTCCGCCAAGGCAAAGGATCCGTTGGACGCTCTGCAGTCGCTTGTCAATGATGTGGTGAGTGTACTGCCTTGCGATCAGAACTACTCCACGCCGGCCCATCAAGCCATCGAGTCTCGGATGCGCTCTTGCGCAAACAGCGCAGCACCTCTCAGTCAACTAATACCAATGTTCTCTGTAGCTTGTTCAAACTGGCAAAGCTCTCCGTGCCTCGCGACGAGACAGTCACGGCAACCTGCCCCCTACCCACATGCAAGCCAAGCTACCAGATACCATTAGTGCCTTCCATTCCGCCCTCGACAGTCTGGAGCACGATATTGTAGGTGATTTTCGCGGCCTCTGAGCCGCTTTCCTCGATTATATTTTGCCCCTTGTCTGTCTTTCTGTCTTTCTTTTCTTTCTTTCTTGTTGGTGTTGCATGTGGCTAAATACTTATTCACATCAACTCTGGTAGATCCGTGCCAAGTCAGTCATACTCCGCGACATGAATAAACTCAAGACGCAGAAAAACTCTGCCGTCCAAGACTCTCAGCCAATACCTCAACCACAGCCTGTAGAGGCGCGATCAAAATCTGCCATGGTCATCGACATAGACTCGTCGCCACAACCTATTACGCCGACGTTGCCGAAAGAAGAATCAACAGAGAATGGCATCGCTGCAATCAAAACCGCTGCTCCTTTTCCAGACATGGGTATGCCAGCAACGGCCGGCACATCTATTTCAATAAAGGACGAGCAACCGTCATCGCGATTGTTGTCCATGACAGAGGCTTCAGCACCTGGCAAAGTCAAGGCTGAAGTAAAAGCAACAACAATCATTGCAGCCCCGATTCCTATGATGGACGCAAAACTGGAAAGCAATACATCTGGACTCACGGGCGGTCGCGAGGTACTCGACTTGACCAACTCAGACTTGAACTTTACGGACATGGAGTTTACTCTGGCACCGGGCAATGTCAACCCGAACCAGTCTGGCGGCACTGGTGCTGCGACTGTTCACACAAATGGGCCAGCATTCGACCTTGGCTCGTTTGGAATCTTGAATGGCGCACCAGCTGCCATGTCAGCGAACAATGGTATCTCATCCAGCACTGGAGCAAAAGTTGCCACAACAGCTAGCAACATGAGACCAGCGACGGCGTCGGGGCCGGCTGATAATCGACGAAACGCAGAAGTGCAGAAGAAAGAAGAAGGCACAGGCGTGGGACTTGCCGATACATATACCGGCGATGGACAGGCCGACGGAATGGATTTTGATTTTAGCATAGGAGATGGCATGAGTGGTGACACATTTGATGACTTGATGAATGATCGAGACAATACGTTTGACTCTATGGAGCATGGGGATTTCGATGCC
The DNA here is from genome assembly GCA_000223055.1 of Claviceps fusiformis PRL 1980. Lineage (NCBI taxonomy): Eukaryota > Fungi > Ascomycota > Sordariomycetes > Hypocreales > Clavicipitaceae > Claviceps > Claviceps fusiformis. The sequence continues at coordinate 6,449 of AFRA01001099.1, forward strand.
AACTTTTTCGGTCTCGACAAGGCCGATGGGGCATAACACCAGGTTCCGACTCTAGGTACTTGGCAGACGTTTTTTTGGTGGCTCTTTGTAACATCATTTGCATTTTTTTTGTCGGCTTTTGACGTGTACCGATCCTGGACACGAGCTGGAAGCCAACGACGACCGAAAAACCATAGCATGCATTGTGTATCGTCATTTTTGCAGTTTTGTATGGGCATTGGAATATGAGATACAACTCATGACTCGGGAAAGTACCAGACACTAGGTATCGTCCTGATCTTTCTATCTCTTTTCATTATTATTTTTCTTCCGACTTCAAAAAAGGTTGCATATATAGGTCCACAGGATGGGATAGTCCAAATATCTGAATTACAGAATAGCATGACTAAGGATAGCATGACTGGTCGTCAAATTACCCCTCAATACTCTCCTTTTCGTGCTGCGTGTGTGTGTGCTTCATATAGATAGAAAAGGACTAAAAATAACTTGCAACGAGTGACGCCATCGGAAGACGACGCATCCCCCCCTTCCACCCCTGCTTCGTGCGGGACCAATCGAATTATAAATTATTACATTTCTTGAAAAATTATAGTACTTTTCCGTCTCTCGTTAGTTTTTGGCTCAAAGGCTATCCACACATCCAACGACAGCTAGTGTCTAGAAAATACACAAATGAACCAAGAACAGACATGGCTTGCTGTGGTAAAAAAAAGAAGAGAAAGAAAGAAAGAAAGAAAGAAAGACAAAGAGTTGCGAGAGTGAACCTTGGTCCATGCCATTTTGAAAAGAAAGGCCGCATCCCTCAGTAATGGTATCGACAGACCTGCAGAATCGACTTTGAAAACAATATAGAATGGATGGAAAGAGAATGCTGATAACGAAGAGAAAAAAAGGTGAAAAGATTTCAGAAAGAGAAAGAGGCGAAGGAAAGTGGTCCTTGCAGAATGGTGGATGAAGAAAACAGAAACGTTTTTTTTGACATAATTCGTGAGACCAAAAAGACAAAGAGAAAGGGTTTTTTTTTTTGTTGACACAAGGCCAGGTTATGGTCATGAGGGTGCTACTACCCGTGCCTCCAGTCCCCGTCGCTTGGCAAGAAGACTCTTGAACGCCCCAATAAACTGCACAAGAGATTCTTCATCGTGAGTGCAAAAGCGATATCCCTTCTCCTCAGTGATTATTTGCAAGCAATTCTCTTTGTTTTTGCTGACCGGATCAGTATCCACAACGTCAACCACGTCAGAGAGCTCGACGATCCACTGAGCCGTGTACTCGGATTCATTCTTGTACAGGATCAGATTTCGAGGACGGAGGACTCCCCACATGTCTTTCCACTGCTTCACGCCTCTCTTACTCCTCAGTTGCCACAGCCATCCTTGCCAGATGACTCGGTCAGGATCTTGCTCGACCGCCGCCATGTTGTTGTTTTGGCCGACACCATTGTGCACGCTGACTTGACTACGTGATCGATTCGCAAAAACTGAGCACATCATCGCTAGTGGTTAGCATAGACCGCCCAAACTGTACAGGATGGTAAAGTGACAGATCCTAGAAAAAGGGGGGAAAGAGGAAATGTGTGATGGTGAGGAGACGATAAAAGACATACTCTTTGGTCTCTGAAATTCGGTATCAGAAAGGTCTGAGTGAGACGGCAAATCATTGCCAGACATGCCTGAGGAATCAAGAGTGGATGATTTGCGTCGGTCGGCAGCTTTCAACATAAAGTTTGGCTCTGGCGGACCGTAGGTTTCTGGAGAACTTGACAAGACACCATCTACATCACGGCCCTCGAGGGCATCGGACAAGCCGCTCGCTGAAATAGCCATCATCCCTCCGGGAGACAAACTTCGTGTCAGGGGCTTGGCAAGAAACATCTCTTCCTCTTCCTCTTCTATCCTTGCTTCTCGCCGTATCAAGTCGACCCATTCCTGCGCATCCTGTTTGGTCGGTGCTTGAAGATGAAAATTACGAGACGGCGAAAAGAGTCCAAAGACGTTGTCGCGCTTCTGCTTGGGATCCTTTAGAAAGGTCACAGCTGTAAGATCAGATAGATACAACTGATGGCGTAGTTTTGTCTCCTTCTCGTTCTTGTATATCGCAAGCGTATTCGGTCGCATGACAAGGTAAACCGTTTTCCACTTCTGCAAGGTGCGGATTAGCGGCATGAAATGAGTGTGTATGTATATGTATGCGCGTGTGTAATATATATGTATATATGAATATGTATATAATGCTGAACCGATAGCTGTACAAACCTTGGTCTTGGTCCGTTTTTCCACATAGCCACTCTTGATTACGCGATCCGACTCAAAACACCCATTCACATTAACATTGGTCAACGAGTCGTACGTAGGTCGATTCCGTGACAAGGATGCTGTCAAGGGAGCGTCGCCTTCTCCTCCATTATTGAGGGCAGGGCTTTTCGGTGGAAGCGCATCGATAGTTTGTGGAGCGGCCATGGTAGGCATCCTTAAGAAATAAACACTATACGTAGGTCCAGGTATAGTAGATCGAGTGCGTGCATGAAGAAGTCCCTCGAACGCCGATATGCCCTCAAAGTCTATTCAAATAAGTATCTTCTCGTGAAGGGCGAGGTTCGAATGGCAAGCGTGGATTAGGAGCAGAGACTGCGAGGTCGCGCCGTACAAGAGGAGAATCGGATCTTAGAGTGACGGGGGATCTGCAAGAGGAGGAAGTGCTTGTCACTCCTATCTAGTGCTTTTTCCTACGCTTGTCAGCGCAGGACTGCGGGGGGAGTTTCGCGGGAGTTTCGCAGCTCGAAATGATGACGGAAGGTTCACGAGCAATTCCAAGTTGAAAGGTCCTCTTGGGTTGAGCGGCAGATAGGAGAGAAGTGGTCGAGATTGGTCAAAAACGAAAAAAAAAAGGGGGAACACGTTGCAGTCGTCCGTCGTCGTCGTCGTCGTCGTCTTAGAAGCTGCTTATGACTATCCCATATCGAGGCATGGTATTCGGGAACGAAGATTACGTATGCGTCGAGCTTCGGCGCGCGGCATTCGAATGATGACGAGGTCGACAGAAGAGGCTGAGCGCAAAGGCAACGGTTGCTGGATAAACAAGTCCTCAACGGGGCACAACGCCGGTGAGGATGATGTTGGAAAACGACGGTTCACTCATCGGAGGCTAGACCAGCTTATAGGAGGCGGAGGAATCAAGTGGTGCAAGCATGTTCATTTAATAAGATGAAGGGAACCAGACTTAGTACTCGATGGGACACCCACTCATTGGTATGTGTAGGTACAAAGTATCCAGGTACATGGGATGGCAACATGGGTCAAACATGAAACCCAGCCAGACTCATTTGCTGTTCCCGTTTCAGCAGGAGCACGAAAGGCAGCCCACCTAGCATGGTGGCACCTGCCATGCCAGCTGAGTCCCTCTTGCTTGGGACTGGTAGCTAAACAGACCGCCACACAATAACACGGGCCCATTTGACTTCATGCTGATGCGATCCATCGTCGAATCAATCACCACCATCTTCTCCGCCATCAGGGGACGTGGAATGATGGACGGGATTGTGCACAAGACCATCACAATTCCAAGCCAGAAATTCCGAGACATGCTGGAAGCTCTATAATGTGGGTAAAATGTTTGGTGTGTGGTCAGTGGTCACTGGTAATTAGCCAAGAAGCCTGTTCGTGCTTCTCCACACTCTTTTACTCCTGGCCTTTAAATAAATGCAATTAATAATGGCAAATCGCAGATGAGACGGGTCAATGTGGTCCTTGACGAATCGAACCGCCTGAGGCACGCTCTCAGGTGTTTCGTGTTCCGTGTTCCGTCGTTGAAGAATCGATCAATTCGATCATGGCGCCATGAAAACAACATAAACCCTTGGTGCCGGACTTCCTAGGTGGTGTCTTTCAAAGTTCGGACGCAGATGTCTTTGTGCGGGACATTGCAGTTCGGGTGGCCATGCAACTATGCCTGTCAAGGAAAAAGGAAGGGGGGGGGGAGGGAAAAAAGGGGGACCAAGATGCACAAGGCACATAGGGCTGCAGATTCGTGCTCGGACGGGAGCAGTATCCCCAGTCATGCGATGCATTTCAGACGGTCATTCTTGGTCTGCACCTTACATCTCACTCGCAACTTGATGCCGCAAGCCATGTCTATGGATGGATGATATTGTGGTTCTGCACGACATGGTGAATTGAGATGGTTGCTACTACATGACTGGACGAGGTTGAAACGTAGTAGCAAGGTAGTGTTTTGACGGGGCGGAGAAAAAGCCGTGCTATCGATTTCTCCATCCAGGCTCAGACAAACTACCAAGTTAGTAGGCATGCTTTTTGTTTCACCCGTCTGCGTCTGTCCACTTGCTGCACGTCCCCGGCAAAAAAAAAACGCTACATTGTATAATTTTTTCCCCTCACTTCAACGGGCGTATCAAGGTACAAAAAGACGAGAGGGAAAAATCCGGCTGAATTCCGGTCCGTTGGACGACTTGCGTGAAAAGATGGCCACTTCAACGTCGTATTGCCGACGATGTAAGAACATTGATGCGCCGCTTGATTTGCGAAATGACCCAACTTGCCGGTAAGAGGCCGTCACAAATTTATTTATTTGGAAAAGTTTTTTTTTTCTTTATACTCCAAAAAAAAAAAAAGACAGAGACAAGAGAAATGGAAAAAGGGAAATGAACCAATAGATACTAATTTTTCTCAACTTGCCGGCAGAGATTGCTTCATCGACTATGTCGAGACCAAAGGAGGACGTCGTCTAGGCGTCGTGGCCAGAGACACAAAGGTCCCTGGAAGGCCAGGACCTCGTCGGTATGTCGCCGGCCTTTCCTTCGGACCATCCTCCACGGCCATGACGCAAATTCTGGACAAGAGTGCCAAATTTCACTCTTCCAAAAAGTCATCTCCTGCGTTTGAGCCTCTTATTGTCCACATCGACACCGACCTTTCTCACACGGCTGCGCAGCACGATAGCCCAGCCCAGAAACTCCTGGCAAGATATCAAGAGCGGCTCCCCAACATGTCCTTTGAGTGCATTCACTTGAGCAGTATCTGGAAGGCTACCACGCTGGACTGGTCAGCTCTGGGTATGTCCTTTTCCGACGCTGACCAAGCTGAGATCGTCGTCGATGGTGTGGAGCGTCTACGGACATTTTTCAATTCCCTGCCATCAATGACATCCAGAGCAGACATGCTGCGGCTCTTCATTCGTCATCTCCTTTTGGATGTGGCGTTGGGTAGATCCTATACTGCCGTCCTACTAGGACACAGCACGACGGCCTTGGCCGCTTTGACGCTGGCAGAAGTGGCCAACGGGCGTGGATTTGCCGTTCCCTGGCAAATCAACGATGGGCCGTTTACAGTCCGCAAGTATCGCCACTCTGCCACGGATTCGTCTGGACCCAAGGAGCCCTTTGAGGTACAGATGCCGATTTATTATCCCTTGAGAGAGGTGTTTAAGAATGAGCTGGCAGTCTACATTGATCTCATTCCCGCGCTGAGAGAGCTCATGCCGCAGGACAGCAACAAAACCGCTGGCAATGTAGTATCGCACAGAGATTTGAGCATAGCAGAGGTCATGGAACGGTATTTCGACTCCGTAGAAGGGCCGTACTCGGGCATCGTGGCCAATGTTGTGCGCACCACGGGGAAGCTAGAACGAGCGGCGACTGGGGGCTTCTGTCACATGTGTGGAATGACGTTGGATGAGCAGGGAGACTCGAGATGGGCTGGTGAACTTGGTCATGATTTGGATGAGACTGAGGCTACGCAGACCACTAGGCTATGTTACGGGTGCAAGCGCACCGTTCATGGATAAATGCGTTAATGATGAAAGAAAGAAAACACAAGTAGCAAGACATGTCATGTCGGACTGAAGAGGTTAAAAGTTGCCAGCCCCAACCCCAACCCCCAAGAAAAAAAAAGAAAAAAAAGGTAAAACCCTGACAAGTTGATAGCTGTTTATGCAAAAATATCACTTTTGTTTTGGTCTAGAAACACTCGAAAATATGAAAAACTCCGTTCTAGATGGTATCTGCTTTTCCTTTCCGGGCCCCATGTTTTGTTTTCTCTAAGCCTCAAAAAAAAAAAAAAACATCATACGATGAGGAAGAACATTATCCTTTCCCCTCCCCTTTGCTGTCATGGTTGTTCTATGCTTTGGCAGCGATTGTCGGAAGTAAACGACCCTCGAGCTTTCTGACCAATTTATTGGTCTGCTCTGCCAGAGAGAGAGTCAGAATGGTGTGAGGCAAGATTCGTGCCAGGTGGGGAAGGAAGCCCTTGTAGATGGCAAAGAATCCTTCTGTGCGGATCGTCTTGCCCATGCAATCAAAGACGCCTTTGTATAGGTTTCCGTTTTGGTTGTATAGACGAGACATTATCGTGTCTGTGTAGTATAGCTGTGCATCAGTAATGTGTTTACTTTTTCCAAGTCTTTTTTTTGAAGGGATTTTTTTTTCCAATGACCAAAGGTGCTTGCTTACCGGGAGGATGCATAAAACAGCAGACAACAAAGCCACTAACAGCACTGCTACTCAGATGCAAAGCCGGTCCTTCTTCCATCCCGGCGTGTCGCATCAGTCGTCTCTTGGCGAAAAAGTAGGTTGGCAGTTGGACCGAGCTGCCGAAACCGGTCCGGATCATGGCTGCGCCAATGCCGCGATACAACCCTCTGGCACCTTCTGCGCGATATATCTGCGACAAGCCGTCCACGGCGTTTCGGTACTGGTGCTGCGTCCCCACGGGTAAGAAGGGCGAAAAGCTCTGCAGGCGCGTCTTGACGAGGAAGAAGGGACTGCCGGCTGCGGCGCCAATCATGCCGGAGAAGGCGCCGCAAAACATGTTGATGCCGAGGTTTTGTGCCTTTTCGTTGTTGAGAAAGAGCGTCGCCAGGCCCTTGCGCATCGGATCGTAGAAGCCTAACCGGCAACCATTGAGGAGAATCTGGTAGACATAGGCTGTTCCCAAGCCGCGATAAATGCCTCGTATGCCTTCATTTCTCACAATCACCCCGACACCATGGAGCGGTCCACGGTAGTGGTGAGGCTGATGGCCCTTGGATTGCAGTTCGCCTTGCAACTGCATTCTTGAGACATTTCATGGCGTTAGTCTTTTCTTTTCTTTTC
>AFRA01001100.1:0-13540 GCA_000223055.1 Claviceps fusiformis PRL 1980
AGGTATCACGAATTTAGCCGATTAAGTATAAAATATTTAAATATAAAAAATAAAAATAATTAAGTAATATACCTTATATTCTAGCTTTCCCTTCTTTTTATTTATTAGCTCTTATTTTATAAGCTTTTTTTATTTTATCTTATTTAATTCTTTTTTATAAGCTGTTTTCTATCAGTTGTGGTACCTTCCTTTGGTCAGATAGATTTCGCGTCCCACTGTATGTACATGTGTATGTGGTCGTGGATTAGATTTTGGATGTTTTTTTCTTTTCTCTTTTTCTTTCTTTTCTTTCTTTTCTTTTCTTTTCAAAAAGCCTCGCAGTAAAACACGAATACGACATGTCTGCTAGTCCGTACCAACTACCTGACCTACTTCTCCCATTTCACGACTGCTATTGATTTTTATTATGCTGAGAAAATACATGATGTCCCAACCGTTTCACTCTCCTGCCCTTTGAACCACAATACAATCGCCGTGGCCAACACTACTACACAAAAAGAAAAGATAAAAGAAAGTAAGAGAAAGAATAAGACAGAGAGAGGGAGAGTAAGAAAAGAAAGTCCAAATGTAAAACAAAAGAATCGAAGCAAAATGGAATATATGCTTGCTTGCATTGTGGAATCGTGAAAATAAACAGATTGGTGACTCGACAAATGAGACAAAAAGCTACACGTGCAGCATCGCATAGCAGACAAGCATGCTCGGTGATGAATCAATGGTATCATCCATGTCTTTCTTGACAAGAAATCAGAGAACAAAGGGAAGAAAAACAAATTGGCATGGTGCGAATCAAGTGCTTCTTGCACAATCTCCCCTCCCTTCCCCTCCCCTCCCCTCCCCCTTCTCCAATTCAACCCTCAACGTACATACCTCTCCTCCTTTGTACACTTACTATTTTGATCGAGCTTCGGTGCTCTCCCGCATAACTCTTTTGTTCCTGCCTCTTCAAATTCTGCTCCCCCTTCGAAATGGGAGAGCATCACCAAAGGGCAACTTCTTTCCTGCTCGCACCCCGGCACTTTCCCCATCTTGTCGTGTCGACAGCCAGCTCGCCTCTTCCAAATACCCACATCCGCTTGCGTTTTCAGTCCAACTTTCCTACTAGTATATTGCGCCCACGCTGTGCTGTAATACAGTTATGCTGAAAGAGATGTCTGCTTAAAAAGAGAAGCCATTGTTGCCATCATCCCTTTCGGGAAGAAGTCGCATGTATTGGGACGCAGCAGCAAAGCCCCAACGTCAGGGATGACTAAACCATGCGTATGCCGCCATGTTGCATCTCTTCGTCCCTCGGTACTGGCGGCAGATTTTTGTTCAGACTCTCCCTGCTCATTCGCGGTCGCAACGTATGGCCGTGTCCGGAACTAGCGGGTTTGAGGAAAGGCGGAGGGGGCTGATCTTTGGGCGGTGTTGGCGGCGGTGCCAAGTCGGGCTGACGAGGCGACCTGGTAGTGCCCTTTTTCAGCAACGATGAGACGCCCCAAAATGAGCCGCCTTCGCTGCGGTTGTTCTCAGATGCCTCCTCAACCACAGGCAGGACAGGCTCATGCTGAAAAGATTCGCGTTTCTCCGTACACGCTGACGTTGTCAAAACTCGTTCAGGGACTGCAGATTCCCCTGTTCCGTTCTTCTCTGTTCGACGAGCTTCCTTCGATGCCATCTCCATCGTTTGCTGCACCTCTCTAGGTGAAGAGGCGCCGCCAGGCGGCGCGGGAGCGACGTGGTCTGGCATGGGCGGGACGCCATGGTTGTGCCAGTTTGATGAATTGCGCTTGGCTAGTGAAGCTTTGTCGGTAGAGGTCCTGGCTTCAATCGCTTCCCGCTCCTTCAGCAAGGCTTCTCTACGAGCTTCTTCCGCCGACATGGTGATGCCCTCAACAAAGTTGTAGAATCTGTCGCCATATTGATCCGGTGGCAAGGCAGAGATTTGACTCCGGTCGCTCGACAAGCCCTTCCAAAAATGCTCGATCTTCTTGATTATGCCATACTGCAATGCAATTTTTCCGTATTAGCATGGTCCGACAAGGAGCCAGTCTTCTTTCTGTCGCGGACAACTTTCTCCACTTACATGTGTCAGACAATCGATAACGCCGAGATAATAGATTTCGTCTGCTGGTGAGTTGTCTTCGTGGGTAGCTTGGAACCCTCCATCATCCTGATTGAAGACGAACCCGGGTCGAGAATGAGTCTCGCCCAGCTCACTGGGCATCTTATCTGCCTGGCCAATGGGCACTGGCCGCTCTTGCCGAATCTTCTCTCTCAGTTCCCGAACTTTTCTCACATTCTCCATCTTCGACGGGGTTCGGAGAAGTACGGACGACGGCTCGTCGGTGGTCGTTTTTTCGCCGCCAGGGTTAAAAATCTGAAGAGTTTTATCACGCAAATTTTCTTCGTTTCCGCGAGATAGATCGTGAATTCCAATGAGCAAAGAATAGTCCATGATCTGTAATCGTTTGAGAAGTACAACATCCTTGCGCAATTGCTCTAGAAACAGACGTTTCTTCTGAATGCCAAGCTCCAGGTGTTGTTGCCGTCTCAGCCAGTTCAAGTCCTTCAGCGTTGCACGAGGGTTCCTGTCCAAGTCCTCTTCTTTGTAATCTCTACCGACGGTCGACCCTTTGAGATCGAACGTGGTATGGATGTCCCGGTGTGGCGGAAACAAATTGTTCATGACCACGAAATGTATCTTCTTTCCATATGGCATTTTGACCCGGTGCAGGCCGTAAAATTGCGAAAGAAGCGTGTTGGGATTGCTTTGGACGTGATTGTAATAGTCCCTCAAAACCTTTCTGAGAAATTTATGTTCCGCATGATGTATCGTCTTAATGATATACTTGTAATCTCTAGAGAAATAAAAGAAACTCCCACTCTTACCCGGAGAACCTAGCTCAGAAAGAATGTATTTCCCAGTCAAGGACATTAGATAATCGGCGGGGTCGAGACGAAAGAGAGATCGCAATCGACGAAAAACCCAAGGCGCGTAGTCCTTGAATTTGAAATCATACTTGGCAGAAGGAACAAGTTCATTTCCAGTGCTAGTATTCCCAACTTTGTTTAGCATCTCACCCTCGCCTCGTGATTCGTCTCATGTATTATGTCTCTAGCATGTAGGTTTTGTGAAACTTACATGTCGAATGTTGATTTTTGCTTGGCCTCAAAGTCAGCATCTGTGAGTTCTCGGTCAAGCTTCGCATTTGTCCTTGAGACGGAAACTCGGATCCCGGTCAGCATATTATAAGCCGTGACCCAATTAGCATGACTCTCGTCGACTTTGGTGCCGACCAGGACACGGTCGTCATCCTCCTCTTCCTTTCTTTTGCGTTTACTAGCGCGTTTCTGTCTATAAGCTTCTGCCCAGCGTATGGCATCCTCGTCCGCCAAGATTCCGTCCCTAGGTGCGTCAGATTGCATGGAGCGAGTGGTCCTGCGAGCCAGGTTGAGTGAAGGACGACGATGCCCCATAGTAGGAGCTGGTGTGGGAGAAAATCTTCCGCTCGCTTGGGCTATTTCTGATCCATCCTTGGAGACTCGGCCAGAGGGTTTTGGGACTTCGAGAGTGTGCCGATGTTTCAGAGTGGCACCAGATGCTGGAGGCTGGAGATGCCCGGGTGATGGTGCACCTATTGTCGGGCTGCTGCCTTGATACGCCGGAGAAGAAGAAAATCGGTCGAGCGACGCCCGTGGTGGTACAAGATCCGTGGCTGTTGATTCTTGCACAACTGCAGTAAAACTTTCACCCATCTTCTCTGGTGATTCAGGACCTGTACTTGTGATCGATGTCATTTCACTAGAGGCTGTCTTGCCGTTGATCCATGGCGCATGCTTTGCATCGTCATTTGGATGAGTCTGATCGGGCCCTGGTCTGGCAGGTGTGGTCGTGTTACGAAACAAGTTGGGCACTTCCGGGGTCAAATCAGAGCGGCCGGTGCCGCCCGATACGGGCGGCTTGGAAGCAGTGCGATCCGGAAGAACGATAGTGCCATTTGGAGTCGTCGAGTTCGAAATTTGCTCTAGAGGGTCACTCCCGTTAGGCTCGTCGATGTCGTTGGTGGTAGAGTTCATACTCGTTGGTCTGGTGCCATTACCAGCCAGAGGTATTTGGTTCGTATCCGATATATCCGATTCGTGTGAAGAAGAAGTTGAGCTCTCGTCGAAGCTCTCATTGATCGTCTCGGGATGCGTGTGGCCAATTGAATCGCCACTGACCTTTCTTTTTTCAGCAAGACAAAAATGATTGTTGGGATCGAGATTGACTACATCGGCTTCGGCAGAATCATTGAGAAATGACGGCATTTCGTTGGATTTCCTGCGTGGAGCGCAGCTAATTCGGATTTCCTTTCTCGAGCAAAGGTAATCCAAAGAAACGGGTTCCAAGTCCTACTTATCTTCCAAAGGGATTTCAGTTGGTTCGCTTTTCTACTTCATGTTCGTCCGAAGTCGCAGTGCGGTGCGGTGGCCAATGTGATGGGAAGTGACTCTTCGTAGACGCTCCAGGCGAGCAAACGACCCACAAACACGTCGGCGCTACAGGAGCGAGGCGCCGAGTAGAGTCGAAGTGCTTGGCTGGAAGGGAAAAAGAAAGAAAATTCTTTTTTTGTCAGGGCCGAACGAATGGCCAGGCAAAGGCCGAACGGGATTTTCTTGCGGCTCGATGTAATAAAAATAACTGGACAGGTATCGTCGAGGAAGAAATACGGAGAACGGTAAGGACCGCGGAGGTAAACAGCGTGACGCAAACGCGAGTGTCGAGAAGGCCTCAGAGCACGGCGTCACAGGCCCAGCGACGGGAGCATCAATTTGAGATGGAAGTGAAGTGCTCTGGACGTGCGACAAGATACTGGTGGATGCTGGTGGTTGACGCGGATGCGAATGTTGGGTGCGGACGTCGAAAGATGGGCGTGAGATGGGGATGCTCAGGCAAAAACCAGGAACAAAGCTGGCGTGGTCTGGTGTAGGCAGTGCCAGGCAGTGCCAGGCACTGGCAGGATGACGGGTGGCAGGAACTTGCGTTAGGTAGGGGAACTGGCACTGTGTATCTACCCTTGCCCCATAATAGTGACTACAAATAGGTACCTCCATCATTTAGCACCGATTGGCAGCACTTCAGACGAGGTGACAACATCGAGCGTTGAAGTTGGTTGGGTAACTTAATGCCTACCTAGGTAGGTACCTAGGTATCAAAATCAGTAGGTACCTAGTACCTACCTACTTTCTACTATGGATGGTACTCAAGTAGAGGTACCTTGACAGGAGTAGGCAGTATCTTAAGCACCAGACCAAACCCATATTATGCCGAGATATGGGGGAAAGAGTGACACTGGAAGGAGTGGGGACACCGAGCGGGCACTGTGTACCTACATTCTGCTGCGGTGATTGCGCATTACGCCGTCTGGTCTGTTCTGTCTGTTCTAGGTATGGCGCACCGGACGCACTCAGCACGTGTAGCGGCATTCAGGTCGACTTCTCGCCGCTCGGTGTGGCCGTGCACTGGTGATTCGTGAACTCAGCCGTCGGCATTGACACTGTGCGCCCAGCCATTGCACTGTGCCTCTTCATTTCCCGTCTGGTCTAATCAATGTTGTTGATGACAAGCGCCGGAGATGAGGCGCATCCCGAGGCGAGGTGAGCGGTGACCCGCCACGCGCTGTCAACATTTGTTGATGGGAGCGGCCAGCATTGCTCATCCATGCCCGTTGCCAACCCGGCCGGGGTGCGAGGGGGCTGTGTTTCGTCGTCCCAATTACTGCTTGGTTGCAGTAGTGTAGAATCTAGATTGCCAGCTTCTTCTGTCAGGAGTTGCGAAGCCGGCCCCTGATATCTGATTTTGCACCAGCCGTGAGTTGTCCCGACTCCCGACTCCCGACTCCCGAGAGTGCACATTTGAAGCGAACGTTGAAGGAAGGAGCGCGACGAACGGGGAAGCAGCAAGTCTGGCATCAACAAGTGAGGATCTGTTAGAGGGGCCTGCGTGCGATTGGGTGCCCTTGAATTCGCTCGAAACATGCCCGTCACCCACAGCCTTTGGGATTTCGTTAATGAGCAATGGCAGCATTCTTCCATTAGCCCATCAGATGCCCGCGACCTCATTCTTACTCCTGGGGCATCGTCAATCAGACCTGCGCGAGCACCCGTCCTGGAACCGTCCTCCTATCATCCGTGTCTTTCGATACATCACGACCTACGAGCCCTCTCAGCTCTGGCTTCGACGCACCCGTTGTTCGGGACAAGCTCGAAATGCCAGCCGTCGGTACAGATGCACAGGCTGGACGGAAGTCCTTGCAACTACTCAGCACGACACACAGAGCCACGTACAACGTATCCAGGAGCCAACAGGAGCAATGCACGGTTTCGTGCCCTGAGTTGAACATAGTTACATCTGAGAGTCGAGAAGTTGTGCATTCAGCCGGCACACGTCAAGATCCATCTACTTCGTGCTGACGCGTGTCATAGAATCCGCTGCCGGAGCTTTCCAAAGGCAACACTGCTCGCCGCCTGTCGCGCTCGCTACCACTGTCGGAGAAGTCGCGGCGTCGGTTTCCAATCGGTATGCGTTTGCAGCTTCCACGGCGTACACGTCAGAGACCGATGGACTGGAACTACTCACCCTTTGACCAAGTCGTGGACGTGAGAGACGGCCAGGATAGGCGATTCCAAGCCCAGCTTTCTCATGGGCGTCACGATTCTTGCGAAATGGACACACACTCGGCACATAGTCCACTTGGCAGTGAAGCCATGAGCTCTCTGGCAAAGGCGGGAATGATGCTGGCTACTGAGGATCTTGACCGGTTGAGTGAGATGGCGCGGACGCATCGAGAAAAGGTTGAGGAGCGGTAAACAACAGATGCATGTACGGAGAAGGCAGACAATACGTGATGAGGGCTAGGTGCTTTCTCGTCAATTGACGCTCGCTGCCCCCCCCCCCCCCCCCCCCNCCCCTTTTTTTTTTTTCCTCCCTTTATTGTTCTTTTTGGGTCCTGAGAAACCAGCCCTGTGTCAAGGCAAGCAGACATTGCGCACTGAAGGTCCTAGATCTACATCCTTCATGTACATTAGCCTACATGCAGCGCCGGACCAAGGACAATGCATGCCGGAATACTCAACAGCCTTACGCAAAGAACTGTTTCGCTTGTTTCGAATCCTCCCAAGGCCTATGCGCAGGCACTCTTGTGGCGGCCACTTCTCCTAATACCTACCTCTTTCAGCGACAGTACTAGTTGTGGTGACAACCCCGGATCACGTCTTGCTCTGTGATATGCAATTTTCAATGCAGCTATGCGGTGTATGTATCAATAGGGTTAGGTATGTCAGGTCTAGATTGGCCAGGAAGCATCGAGGTGGATACTGCTACCGCCGTCCTGACTCCTGACGGGCGTTCGCGGGGAAGTTTTAGTGCTCTGGTAAATACATGTGCTTTGTCCGCGGATTCCATCGGCCGGCCTGGCTCGTGGCGCCGGCGATATCGCATATCTTGAAGCCGACTGTCATTATTAATTTAAGACTACGTACATGTCCGCTCTGGTCAGCTGGCGGTATCTTGATACACGCAACTTGGCCAACCGACAAAAACACCACTCATTTTGAAAGATTACGTCCATCTTCTTTTCTAGCTTGACCCCCCGGCTCAGCGCACACGAACATGTTCCACCGCACACTACGAACCGTTGCTCGAAGCACCGCATCATCATCATGGCGGCCAGTCGCTGTCAGATGTTATGCCTCGGCGCCAAAGACGGCCTTTGACTGGCAAGATCCACTTGCATCTAAGAACTTATTGACAGAGGAGGAGCTTGCCATTGCAGAAACTGCCGAGAGGTATTGTCAAGAGAGAATGCTGCCTCGAGTTTTGCGTACGTCTTGAGATGTTTTGCCCACTCATACAAGTTACAAGTGTCTCCACGCAAACCCAACTTAACCAACCACCCCCCCCCCCTTTTTTTTTTCCAGTCTCTCTCCTTTGAAGGCGCTGTTCAAGCCACCTCCAATCAGATGCGCCGAGCTTGACTAATACGTCCCATTGCAGAGGCGTATCGTGATGAGCATTATGATCCCAAGATTTTGGAGGAGATGGGTGAGCTTGGCTTACTCGGAGCCAATATTGATGGATATGGCTGTGCTGGCGTATCTTCGGTTGCTGGCGGCCTGATCACTCGAGCCGTTGAACGCGTCGACAGTGGTTACAGATCTGGCATGTCGGTACAGTCATCACTAGTCATGGGTGGCATCAACGAGTTCGGCTCCGAAGAGCAAAAGGAAAGGTTTCTTCCCGAGATGGCCAAGGGCAAGCTCCTCGGTGCTTTCGGTCTCACGGAGCCCAATCATGGCAGCGACCCCGGCAGCATGGAGAGCGTCGCCAAGCCGCACCCTACCAAGAAGGGATACTATTCTCTCAGCGGAGCCAAGACCTGGATCACAAACAGTCCCATTGCCGACGTGCTTCTGGTCTGGGCGAAGCTCCAGGAAACCGGCAAGATCCGAGGTTTCCTGATTGAGAGAAAGCACTGCCCCCCCGGCACGCTGTCCACGCCGGCAATCAAGGACAAGAACGGCCTGCGAGCCTCCATCACCGGCATGATTCAGATGGACGAGTGTCCCGTCCCGGAAGCCAACATGTTTCCCCATGTGGAGGGCCTCAAGGGGCCCTTTAGCTGCCTCAACAGCGCGCGTTACGGCATCTCCATGGGCGTCATGGGCGCTCTGGAGGACTGCCTCGCCCGGGCACGCACCTATGCCCTGGAGCGCAAGCAGTTCAAGGGCAACCCGCTCGCCAGATACCAGCTTATCCAGAAGAAGCTGGCCGATGCTGCCACGGACGTTGCCTACGGAACGCTCGCCTCCATACAGGTTGGCCGGCTCAAGGACGAGGGCAAAGCCACCCCCGAGATGATCAGCATGGTCAAGCGGCAAAACTGCGACACTGCTTTACGGAACTCGAGAATTCTGCAGGAGATTTTTGGCGGTAATGCCGTGAGTGATGAATACCATATCGGCCGCCATGTGGCCAACCTCTACGTAACGCAGACCTATGAAGGACAAAGTGATATCCACAGTAAGTCGTGACGCCTCATGCCTACCTCAGGCATACCTACCTCAGGCGGGAGGTGGTTGTGTGGTGCCTGGAAGCATGGCACGACGCTGACTCAATCTATAGGCCTTATATTGGGACGAGCTATTACCGGTTTGCAGGCGTTCTGCTAACTCTTTTCCACACCAACAATGACATCCGACGGCCGGTAAGGAAAGAAGTTGGGAAGTAGATCATAAATTGTGCCCGCACTTGAGACGAATGACGTTCACTATAACACTATAACGTATAAAGGATTCGGGAATGAGTATATACGAGAAACAAAGACGCATGTTCAGATACATGAGTGATTTAATTGGGGGTGACGAGCTTGGTTTTTATTTTTATTCGTTTATTTTTTTTTATTTTTTGCGTTGTCGTTTCGACATTGGTGTATGGATATATCTTGCAAAGAACGAACCATTGAGGTTCACGGTTGGGCTGCGGTCGTGGGCCGTTGTTCCTGGAAGTTGGAACAAAGAACGCAGAACGCGTCTAACTGCACCGCCGGAGTAATTACACCTGCTTTATTTGCAGCAATGCCGCCGCCGCCGCCGCTGAAAAAAAAAAAAAAAACCGATAATCTGTCCAGAGCAATGACCTTTGCGAACGAAACCAACGTGCCCTCCCTGGCAAAGGAGCAGTGTGCGTGCTCGGCATCTGGTTGTGGGCTTGAATGCGTTCGTGCGGACTCGATCTCGGACCCACCCCTGCCCAAGTGTCGATGATTGGCTCATGCGGCCTGGTGCCTCCTTTTCTCCCTGGCTTCTGTCTTTCCGTCTCCCTGGCTGCGTTGCTCCTTGTCTCCCAATTGTCTCCCAACTCGATGCGAGGCCGCGATTGTTTGGGTCATGCGGAGGTCTTGGATGTATGGGCTGGCTGGGCGCTGGCAGTGGGAAACGGCCTTGCGGGAAGGCTGGGCATTTGGGATTCATGTTATCTGTACGATAGAGCTGTCTGTAAGTACCAAGAACCGACTACCTACTAGGTACCTAAGTAAGTACTTATCGAGGTAGGTAGGTATAGCTGCGCGGATCTGGATTCTAGTATTAGAAGGGCAGTCCGTCTGCTGTAATTTCAGGTCCTAAAAGTTCTATTACAAGACATTTATAATACTTCGAGTTGCTTGATTTGTCACCAATCTCTCCCAGTCCGTACTTATCAGCAAGTACTCGGTACCTACCACGAGCGAGGGAGCGAATAGCCACGCCTGAGCCCAACTGCCCCGCTCCTCCGGCTCCCAGCCAGTGTGCCCACTCTGGCCAGTGACCAGCTGGACTTTCTTCCCCCCCCCCCCCAAATTCTGGCCCCGTGCTTCGCCGCCTGGCCGCTCTCGGATTTCTATTCCACCAGACTGACTTTACCCCTGCACTTTCTCTTTCTTTCCATTCACATCATCAATCGACCTGCTTTCCTGCACACGCGAGACATCGTCACCTTTCTCCATACCCTTCCAGCCATCGTGCACCTCGTTCGACCACCCCGTACTCGAGCGATCTTGACTCCCTCACTATATCGACGACCTTGTCTTCTTTTGTTTCCCTGATCCTACGTCTCCTTGGCAAACCAAACGCCCCCTCGCCCGAGCATAACTTGTTCACTTGACGTGCGTCATCCTCGCCGACCGCCCCGTCCCGCCGGCGTTCTGCCCCTCCCCCTCTCGAGGGCGGAAAAAAAAAAAAAAAAACTAATCACAATCCTGCAGCACCAACGACCCTTCGCCAAAACAAAAACATCCAGAAAAAATCACAAAAAAAATCATCAAATATGGCTCTTAAGCGCATCAACAAGGAGCTCACTGACCTCGGCCGGTAATTATTTTTACTTTTCCCTCTTTTTTCCCCTTTCGAACTTGTCCAATTTCGTAAGAGATGGGATCTGCCGCTTTCGACGCCCAAGATTGCGAGGTGGGGCGTCCAACGAGCGGGGTGCCTTTGCTTTGCCTCTTGCACCAAAACACGTATCGCGGCTCATACCAAGAACCGGATCAGGCCCTTGAGACTGGCTCTTGACGATGCTCAGCGGCTCATAATGGTTTCCTCTGTCGCCCAGGACGTCGCTTGCTTCGTTTTTCGTGCAGGCTTTTGCCGGCTCATTAGGGGCTCTTTGCTCTGTGCAAGTTATGGGGCGCTTTGCTGACATAGTCGACCATGTAGTGACCCGCCGTCGTCCTGCTCTGCTGGCCCAGTTGGCGAAGACCTGGTATGTTGCTTTCTTTTTTTTTCTTTTTCCTTCTTCTGTCGAGAGTTTTTTTTATCCTTCTCCCTTCGTCTTGTTTCCATGAAAGGTCACTTTTCATTCAACTTGAGAGCTTTGGACGGCTCGCATTTCGAACCCCGCATTAGGCTAACAGTACGATAGTTTCACTGGCAAGCAACAATTATGGGGCCCGTAAGTTTGCTCAAACAAGACGACCAACCAGTGTGGAAGCATGGCCGACAATGTCTTGATCTACATTCGCCGTTGTTATAAAAATGGTGACATTGATGAGACATTGACACCTGGCCGACTTCACTGATAAGGCTATCATGGGCTTCCAAGTACTAATGTGTATCCGAACAGGGCGACTCACCATATTCTGGGGGTGTCTTCTTCCTGGCCATTCACTTCCCTACCGACTACCCCTTCAAGCCCCCCAAGGTTAACTTCACCACTCGCATCTACCACCCCAATATCAACTCCAACGGCAGCATCTGTTTAGATATCTTGCGGGACCAGTGGAGCCCTGCTTTGACCATTTCTAAAGGTATGTTTCTTTTTACCTTTTTATCTATTTAAACTTTCTCTCTTTTTTTTTCTTGTTTCTTCTCTTTTCCTCTTTCTTTTCCTCACCTTTCTCTTTTTTTCCTCTTAATTTTCTGTTCTTTGTTTTTAATTTCTGTCTTCTCTTTCTTTCCTTTCTTCTTTCTTCACCGAGCTAGGGTCCCAGCCCAAAAGCTTGAATTTGTACCCGCATAACGTGACAAGTGGGCGATACTAATGTATGGGTCGACAGTCCTGCTCTCCATCTGCTCCATGCTCACAGACCCCAACCCTGACGACCCTCTTGTACCTGAAATCGCCCATGTGTACAAGACCGATAGGCCTCGATATGAGGCGACGGCACGAGAGTGGACCCGAAAATATGCCGTTTAATTCGAGACTGGAGCCAGACGGGCTCGGGGGATGAAATGCAGAAAGGATAATGAAGATTGACGTCTGTTTTTCTCTTTTGCAAAATACTGGCACGGCATGGGGGAGATTTTTTCCGGTCACAGCGATTTCTGCTTCTTCAGAAAGTGGTGGAACGCGAAGCAGGACAAGCATGTCCAACAGGCCCAAAAGCCTCAGTCAGAAGATGTTGAGCTATTTCAGACGACAACGAATGCGAGGTCTCATGGTTGGAGAGGTGGCAACAGCGCAGACTAGACAAATGACACTCAGCTACTAAAGGGATATCACGCGGCTAGTTTGCTTCTTTTCCTAGTTATTTTGGCATCAAGAACGCGTTGTGTGGCATGACTTTTTCCGCAGTACATAAAAATTCCTTTCACTACGTCTTCCACAAATGCATGGACAGATGAGCATTTTCTCTTTTTATCATCTGAGCTGAATGCTCAGAGAAGGTGACTAGATGGGGAATATCGACCGAATTTGCAAGTGATGTCATGGTCGTGACTCGTGACTCACAGCCAAAGTCGGGGACAACTTTGCGGCGAAAACTGATGTAGAGAAACTTGATGTAGATTGATGGAGACTATACCCTATGATGCCTGGATCGGAAATATGAGTGATTGCTTCATGGGGAAACCAATAAAGCAATAAGCGAATGGAATGAGTGGCAGTGCATGTCGGGATATAATAGCATGCTGGACTCCTTGGAACTGTTTGCATGATAGGAGCGGTGTGGTGTGAAACGGGCGTGTCGCGAGGAAGGCGATCGGATACTTGCACTAGGTACCTAGGTAGATAGCCTTGAAGCTACATGTGTTGCGGAATTAAGTCTGAGGTGACATGTGAGCTCATGCAATGGTTCTGGGGCAATCTCTCTTTCTCTTCTTCTTCTTCTTTTCTTTTTCTTTCCCTCTTCTTTTTGTCCTTTTTTTTTTTTTTCTCTCTTTTCTTTTTGCCTGAGGTAAGTCTTCCTTGTCGTTTGTTTCCTTTTTGCGTTCCCGCTTCCACGCTATTCTGGGGCTGGGTAGTCGCTACTTGGGATAAAGAAACGAAACTGGTCTCTCTCTCTCTCTGTCTGTTTCTGCCTAGGCCACCCAGCCAAGTCGTCACGATTGTATTTCATGTTTCATGGGAGAGCCAGAGCCTCGGATTTGTCAGTGATGATTGCTTGACTTTGGGCTCTTCAGGATACAGGTGTTTGCTGGGCACATGTCCATTCTGAGTAACTTGCCGTCGTTCATGTCTGGGAAATAACACGGAGCGAAAAAACGCCAATGTGTCACGCGTTGTGCAGGCGGGCTTTTTTTTTTTTTTTTTTTTTTTTTT
>AFRA01001101.1:0-13537 GCA_000223055.1 Claviceps fusiformis PRL 1980
AATATTTTAAATATAATATATATTAATTAAAGTAAATTTCGTTATACCTTTATTATTATATCTTTAAAATAATAGTTTATTTAAAAAATAAATATTATTTAAAATAATATAAGCTAATTTTATTATAAATATTATTTTACTAGCTTTTAAAATAGTATATAAAAAAATGATATTATTTTTATAATATTAAAAGGGTTATAAATACTTTATTTTAGATATAAAAAATATTTTAAAAGATATAGTTATTAATAAACTAAAAAAAGCTATATAAAAATTAAAATAAAATATAATATAAAAATAAAAATATATAAAAGAAATTTATTAAAATTAAGTAAATTAATATAATAATTCCTTTAAGTTATTTATATAATAAATAATACTTACTTTTACCTTAATTATATTTTTATTTATAAAATACTAAATAGAACTATAAATAAAAAAAATATTTATTAGCTTATAATAAAACTTTCTTTATTTAAAAATTTTATTATTTTTATAATATTAATTTTAATAAAAAAAGCTAAAAAAAGTATAAGCTAGCTTTGTTATTTAAGTTTTTAACCTAAAAAAAAATACTAACTATAAATTTAATATATTAAAGTTATATTATATAAAAGGCTAATTATTTAGTATTAAAATTTCCTACTTTTGAAGTAAGAAATATTAAATTTTCAATATTAAATATTAATTAAATTTTAGCTTTATATATAATTTCTATTTCTTTAGTATTTTTAAAGTATTTCTTAATTTTATTTAAAATATAATAAATAATAATATCTTTATTAATTAATTCTTTATAAATTACTTTTTTAATATTAAATACTTAAAAAAAATAAAAAATTTAAAAATAAAAATAGTATTTTTATTAAAAATCTTATAAAAATATTCCTTATTATTAAATAAAAATACATTATTTAAGTTATTTTTAATCTTTTAATAACTATTATTATTAAAAATATTAAATATATAATTTTTCTAAACCTGATTTTTATATTATATTTAAAGGTTTTTAACTTTAATAGTTACTTTTTACTTAGCTATTATTAATTATTTTATTAATTTATAAATTTTTTTCTATTATAAAGTATTATTATTAATTAGTTTTGTTACGGTCTGTTCCCAGGGGCGGAACCCACCTTACAAAAGGAGGGTTCCGCCGCGCATAGCTAGAGAAGAACAACTTTAACTATACATACACTCAATTGCCTACCTGTGACTTAAGTGTTCCTTCTTCTTATGACTTTATAATATACCATACCTATTTGTATAAGTACCTCTATTTACATGTAACATCTAGTATGTAATAAGTAGTAGTAATTGCTATTTCTTTTATATGCCTATTTATTATATAAAAGCTAATAATAAAGACTATAAACCTTATATTAATAATAGGAGAAAACTAGTAAAGCCTATCTATTAGCCTAAATTCTCTAATTACTAGCTTTATTATTAAAAATTAACTATAATAAATCTATTATTTTTAAGCTTTTTATTAAGACTTCCCTAACCTTAAGAATAAAAAAAGACTACTTTTATTATAAAAAGATATTAAAAACCTTTAAACTTTTACTAAATATTAATATATTAATAATAATCTTTAAATTTACTTAAAGCCCCTAGCTATTAAAAAACTTATTTACTAAAACCCTATAGATTTTACTATAATTAATATAGAGTAAAAATTAATAAAAGGCATTATTTATAAAGCTAAGCTAGAATATCTCTTTAAATAAGTAAATTTAGTATTAAAAAATAAAACTATAACACTAAAGAATAGTCTAAACTATATAGAAAATACTTATAATATAGATATATATAATATTTTTAAAGATAAGTTAATAAAAGATATAGTAAGTATAGGAATTAAGGGACTGCTAAAAACCCTAAATATTTTATTTTATACTAAGGAAAACTATACTTTTTTATAAAAAAGGGACTATATTAGTGCTAGCTCCTATTAGGAAACTATTTTAGAAATAAGAATCTACCTTTATTTAACTTTTAGTATACTAAATCCCTCTTTAGGAACCTTATTAAATTCTATAGAAATTAACTAAAATAAGGCAATTTCCTATTTACTTAATAGTTAGGAAAAATACATACCTCCTTTATAGGTAATAGGATTCTAGGGATAATAGTGTAAGCCTAATATATATAATAAATTCTAGTAGTTTTTTATTAATATATATAACTAGTAAGAGTCTATCCTTAGTAAGATCTACTATAGTAGTATAAAGGAAATTAATAAAGTAGTAACCTATATAATAGCTACACTAAAGGCTTCTAAACTAGCTAAATCCTATTAGTAAACTATAAAGTAAGCTTAATACCCTTTATTAACCTTAGAATAGGTTTTAACCTCTAATATATAATACCTTATAGCATTTTTTAGAATAATAGGTATATAAATATAACTAGCCTATATAGTAACTCTTAATGCCCTTTATACTAAGACTTCTTAGCTTTAGAGGCACTTAGTTAATAGAGAGTTTTATAAAACTTTATATAATCCCTTACTTTATAATAAGCTGCCCCTTAGAAATACTATATATACTTAGGGATTATTATTTATACCTATAAAATAATAACTTAAAGATAAAAACCCCTATAATAATCTAGCTACCTAAGCCCTAAAAATAATAAATTATTTAGTAAAACCTTTTTAAAAACTTAGTAATATTAGATACCTTAACCCTAAAATAGATTTAAATAATATTAATAGTAAAGCTATTAAATATAAAAGCAAATTCACTATCTTTATAAATATAGATCTTTAGATTTAAGTAGTTAGGAATTACTATAGCTATGCTAGCCCTAACTACTAAAAATAAATTATATACTAAGTTTAGTATTTTTTCTATAGAGCTACCTATATATAGTACTATTAGTATCTTAATAATATAAAAAGAGCTATAATATTCTATAACCTTAACTTAGTATTTACTATAGTTAAGAAAGAATTTAGTATTAAAATTTAAAATACTATTACTTAGCTTAACTAAGCTAAATTTACTAAGGATAATATATTATTTAAGATATTCCTATAGGAATTTATAGTAAAAGTTTTCTTTTATACTAAAGCTAATAAAGAATTTACTAACTTTTAGCTTCTTACCTATTTTTACTATAAGCTTTATATAAAGCTTTAGTAAATCTACCTTTAACTAATAGAATTTAACTATTAAAATATATATATTAACTTAATAAAGGGTAAGAGGTATAACCTTAAGGACTTTATTTTAAATAATAAAGCCTATTATAAAATAGAGAGGAGTAAGATTTAAGCCTTTACTTACCTTCTTATAGAGAATCTAGATTTAATAAATAATAATACCCCTTACTTTACTATAAAGGCTTACTAAAATAGGCTACCTTACTATAATAGCTATTATAGTAATAGTTATAGCCTACCTTAATACTAATAGAGTAGTTGCTACTAATACTTATAAAGCTATAAATAATATTATAATTTTAGTAATAGGTATAATAGTAGGACCTACTAGCCTTAGGGCTACTTATACCCTTTTTAATTTAATTATAGTTACTTCTATAAGGGTTATAAAGAGGCCCTATAGTAATTCTCTAAGGAACCTAAAGGGAATGTATTAGTGGCTGCTTTTAATGCTAAGGAGGTAGACCCCTTTAGGTAATAGAAGAAAACTAAGCCTAGATATTATAACTCCTTTAAGCGCTCTTAGTATAATTATAAAGGTTATAAATTATAATTCTATAAGAAATAGGCACCTAAGGAGGGTAATAGTGTAAATTATATAGTTATAGTAAATAACTTTAATATAGAAGCTAAGGAGTCCTACTTTATATCTTTAAAATACTATATAGTTAAGGAAGGTATTATTAAGAGTAATTTAAATAAGAATAAATCTAACTTTATAGATACTTTCTATATTAAGGAGCCTATACTTCTCCTTAATATATACTATAAAAAAATTATAGTATTTAAAGAACTAACTAATAGCTAGGTAATAAAGGTAGTAGTAAGGCTATATTAGCTAGAAATTACTAGAAAAAGAAAGGTAATTACCTATCTTAAGGTAAACCTTTACTTTAATAACTAAGGGTAGGACTATAAAATCTACCTTAATATAAAGACTTTATTAATACTAGTTAATAAGAAGTAGCTTTAGTAGAATAATTATAATATTTAGTAAGAAACTTAAAAGCCTAAACCTATAAATAGTATAAATTTCTTTTTTTATATTATAAAAACTATTATCTTTAACTTTTATATTAAGGGTAAAGCTAAAGAAAAATTAGTATTTAGTTACTTTACTATAACTATTAATATAATAGAAAAGCTTATATTAAAATTATTAATTAGTATAGATTTTATATATAATTATAGCATTAAAATTAACTTTATTAACCCTAGGGTTATTTTCTAATTTATATATAATATAACTATACCTAGCTATATTTTCTACCCTACTAATATAGTTCTAACTAGGAGGGTTATTATAATATACTATATTACTATACTACTATATAGCTTAGAATTTATACTAGTTTTTTAGAAAGACTATATAATATATAAAGCTATAGGTATTTATTACTTTATTTTAAAGAACTACTAGATTTTTAATAATATTATAGATTATAGGTAGGTAAAATGCTTACTAATTTATAACTTTATAGACCTTTTAATTTAAATTAAGCCTAACTAAAGACTAAGAAACCTTTAAAGTTTAAACTTTATAGACTTTTACTTTACTATAAATAATATTAAGGACTTCTTTACCTTTTATAGTTATAATATTAATATTCTATTAAGCTATAAGGAGCTAGTAATACTAAAGGATATCTTTCTCTTTAAAATAGAGAAAGATATTAAGGATATAGCTAATAACTTTAACCCTAAGGTAGTTAATAGTAGCGTCCTTTTATATAATATTATATATCTAAATAATATTCTATTTATTATAAATAAATTTAGTATTAAAATTATAAATCTTAACCTAGTAGCTATAGAAAAACTTATTAAACTTACTAGTAGGTATAATATTTACTATAACTAAGGGGTAGTGCTAATGCTTAAGGAGGAGTAAATATATATTAATTTTATTAATAGTTAGTAAAATTAGCTAAAACCCTTATAAATATATTACTTAAGTAGAAAGGATTTTAAGAAGTTCTATAAAATCTTTAATAAAAAATATAAAGCTAATAAGGTATTCTACTTTAGGGTAGGAGAAAAGGCACTATACTTATACTTAGGTTTCCTTATATAGTATAATATTAAAAAAGAATATAAAGAAAGAGTAGTAATTAATATAAAACCTATAAATAATATTATTATTCTAAATATATACCCTTTACTTGATTAAGGGGATATTATAAAGAATACCTATAGAAAGTATTAAATATCCCTTTTAAATGCCTTTAGTTTCTTTAACTAGCTTTTAATATAGTGTAAATACTATAATAGAATAGTAATTATCTTTAAGAGAGGAATTAAGGTATTCTATATTATAATATAAGGATATAAGAATTCCCTAGTATATACTTAGCGCTTTATAAATAAGTAATTCTATAAGCACTAAGCCTTTATATAAGTATATATTAATAATATTATAATTTTCTTTAATACCCTTAAAGAACACTTAGTTTACCTTAAGATTATATTTAAGATTCTTAAGGAGTGCTACTTATATATAGTAGCTAGG
The DNA here is from genome assembly GCA_000223055.1 of Claviceps fusiformis PRL 1980. NCBI lineage: Eukaryota > Fungi > Ascomycota > Sordariomycetes > Hypocreales > Clavicipitaceae > Claviceps > Claviceps fusiformis. Next base: position 5,682 of record AFRA01001101.1, read on the forward strand.
AAGTTATTTATTAGCTATTTATTAATTTAGCTCTTAGGTTTTATTATAAATATAGAGAGTATTACTAATATTAGTAACTATATTAAGGTATTTAAGAACCTTTAAATGCCTACTATACTCTTAAGTTTTAAAACCTTTATTAAAATAGCTAGTTTTCTTTATATAAGGGTTCTCTAGTTTAATTTATATATTAAACCTTTATAGAATAGAAAGACTAGAATACTTTAAGATCTTTATAAAAAAAATAAACTCTTTATTAGGTTATTTAAGTAGGTATAGAAATATATAGCTTAGTAGGTAAGTTTTATACCCTTAAAGTAGAAAATTATATCTTTTAAAGTAATTTAGGAACTCTTATATACTAAGATTTTACTCTAGCACTATAACTCTAAAAGGCCCCTTTTCTTTAAGGTTAATATATATAAAAAGGGTTTTAGCTTATATACTTTTTAATTAGTAGTTAATTAGGATAGTATTAGTATCCCTAAGAAGAATATTAGTAGTAATGAACTATACCTTATTTTATTTCTTTTTTAGCTAACCTTAGCTATTAAGAAGAGATGTAGCTTAATAGAGATAAAGGTAGCTATAATTATATAGGGAATAAGGAAACTAAGGAAAATAGCTTAATTTAATATATTAGCTATAAATATTATTACTAATTACTTACTAGTAAAGGGAATTATTAAGTATACCTCTCTTATAATAATAGATTTTAATAAGGCTAACCTTAAGCTTACTAAAGTTATAAATTATCTCTTATAATTTAAAATCTATATTATCTATATCCTTAGTACTTTAAATATAGTACCTAACGCACTCTTTTGTTTACTAGTTAATATTAGCTATAGGGAAGTAGCTAACTATAATAGCTTTAATAAACTTAATACTTATATATACTTTAGAGAGGAATCTATAGCCTTTATTATTATAAATAAGGATTTAAAGAATTCTATTATAGTAGGGTACTAATATAATATAAAGTATAGCTAAATTATTAAGGGTATTACTATATATAGGGAGAGGTAATGCTAAGCTAATTAAAACTAACTATAAGTTCCTCTATATAGCTAGGACCTTTAAAATAATAGACTCCTTTATTACTAAAATTTGGAAGGATTATGCTAACTTTATATCCCTTAAAACTATATAAAAGCCCTCCTTTAGTTAACTTATAATAACACTTACTATTTTAAAGTAGGGAGGATAGCTAAAGAGCTTTTTATAGTCTACTTTCTATATATAAGTAGCTAAATATATACCTATATAGCATACTATAATATTTATAAAGAAAATATAGTCCTTTAATTTTAAGCCCTAAGGGAAATAAAACCCCTTTAAATAAAGTCTATACTTTTCTATAGTATTTTATTAGATTTTATTATAAATATACTAGAAGTTAGCTTAGAAAATATAATATAGGTAGTAGAAGGATTTATTACTTATAACTTACTTTACTTAGTTAACTATCTTTTTAGTAAGAAAATAATCCTTATTCTTAGCTATAAAGAGTATTTAGTAGAAATCTAAGCTAAACTCTTACTAAAGGGACTTTATTTTACTAACTAAGGACTACTATAAGAGATTATTAGTAATAAAGACTTTAAGTTTATTCTTAACCTTTAGACTATACTTTTTTATAAGCTAGGAGTAAAATTCCTTATAGTAATAGTATATTACCTATAAACTAATAGTATAATTAAGTATAAAAATTAAACTATAATTATTATAGTATAATATTACACTATAACTAACCTAAATATCCCCTAGCCCTTAATACTTCTAGCGCTTTAATACTACCTTAATAATATAGCTATAGCCTTAATTAACTAATTACCTAATAAACTTATGCTTAGTTATAAGCTACTTATAGTAGTAGACCTTCTTTTAAATCTAAATAAATCTATTATAAACCCTAAAGATACTAACCTATTAGTACTTTAAAAGTTATATTAAAGGGAAGCTAAGTATACTATTATAGTAATAGCTATACTTATAAAAATTAAATATAACTCTTAGTATAATTTAGTAAATATTAATATAAAGGATATAGTATACCTTAGGCTATACTTAGGATATAAGCTTTTAGGTAAGCCTAAGAAGAAATAGTCTTTTTAGTATACTAAACTATATAGGGTTTTAAAGTAAATCTTTTCTCTTTCTTTTTACTTTAATTTCTTATTAACTTTAAGGGTTTATTTAGTAGTTTCTATAGCTTATATTTAAAAACTATAGTAAGGTAAAGACTCTTTTAAAAGAGTTAAGCCTATACTACTACTAGTAAACTTAACTAAATTAAAAAAAGTAAATTACTAGAAAATTAAAAGAATCTAGAAATATTATATATAATTTTTTTAAAAAAAGGGTAGAAAGCCTTATATTAATTTCTTAATTTTCTAAAAGGAATACTTTACTAAAAATAATTAGTGGATTTTTAAAGAAGATATATATATTAATATTATTAAAATAGTTAATAAGTACCTTACTATAAATACTATTAATTAGGATAAGGAATACTATAAAAAAGGTTTTATAGTGCCTTTTAATTAATAATAATCTAAGTTATACTAGCCCTATATTTAATTTAGTAAATATATATAGAGAATTCCCTATTAATAAAAAATATTAATTATTTTCTAACTCCTAGTATATTATAAGAGCTTACCTTAAGCTTACTTTTATAAAAGCCTTATTAAAATATATAAAATCCTTTACTTTCTATATTTATTTACCTTTTTTTTTTACCTTTTTTTCTTTACTTTCTTATCCCTTTTTCCTTAGGAATTTATATACTATTGCCTTCTTTCCTTATATTAGTTATTTAAGTTAATTTATAGCTTTTATTAGCTTATATAAATACACTACTTAAACCTTAGACTTCCCTAAGCCTTTTTATAGTATATTAAATCCACTAGCTAAAGGTTATTAGTACTAGTTTTACTAATTACTACACTAAACCTTAGTAGAAGTTAAGCTAGGAAAAGTATTAGTAAAATATATATAGTAAACTCCTATATTTTTCCCTAGCCTTATATATCTAAGCCTTTATTAAGCCCTATCCTTATTAATAGCTTTTTATAAGCCTTTTAAAGAAATTAGCCTCTAAACTTAAGAATAATATAGATTTCTATAATATTAACTTAGCTAACCTATTAGGACTTATATTTAATCCCTATCTTTAGGAGATTAGTATTTTAATTAGCTAGCTAAGAGATACTTATACTATTTAAAATAGTAAGTTCTATAATAAATATAGTAATAATATAAATATACCTTATATTACTCCCTAGACTACTATAGTTAACTATAATAAAAATAAGGATGTTTTTAATATAAATAATATAAATAACTAAGGGATAGGTAATGCTAAAGGTATTAAGGCTTAAGCCTTAGTAAGCTAATTCTTAATAAATATAACTAGTAAATTATTAACTATTACTAAGAATATAGTAAAGCATATTACTAATACCTTAATGCACTAATATCTCTATTAGTTTAAAAGGGCTAATAGTAAAGTATATAAACCTTATAATAAATTAAATAATATTAACTTTATAGCTATAGTTAATATAAAGAAGGACTATATAAAGTAGTAATATACTAATAAGTAGGGACCTAAGAAGAAGGATTAAGCCCTTAAAAATATACTTTATATTTATAGTATAAAATTTACTAGGGCTAGAGCTAGAATTAGCTAAAATAGATTTAGTATTAAAAAGGATAATCCCTTTTATAAGCTATACTTAAAAGTAGTAGCTTATTATATTAATATTTTTAAAGGACTTAATACTTAAAGTAATAAGGCTATAGTAGTTACTATAAAGAGTAATAAAGCTTAAGCTAAAGGTAAATTAAAACTTTTAGTTATTTATATTACTTATAACTCCCTTTAAATAGCTATTTTTATTTAAAAGGATAGAGGTAGCTATAAAAACTATTACTAAACCTCCTAGCTTTTAGTTAAGCCTATTATTATTACTAAATATATAAGTAATGCCTTTAGCTACTTAAATAGAACCTTTAGTAGCCTTTTAGTAATAGTTAGTAAGTTTTACCTTATAAAGATCCTTAAGCTAAGTGCTTATAAGGCTACTATTATAGCTAAGTAGTTATTAAGTATATAGAATAAAGTCCTTATATATATTATAGTATTAGAAATAGCTATAGAAGCTTTTAAGTCTATTATAATAAACTATAGTAAACTATTTAAAATATACTATAATAGTATTAAAGGCTTTATAAATATCTATAATATTATAAAGACTAAAACTCTAAGGAAAGTTAATATTAAAATTAAAGAGGCTATTAAATCTATACTTATAGTAAAGGCTATAAAGGATATAAAATCCTACCTTATTATATTAAAGAAATATAAATTTACTATAGCTACCTTAATCTCTATTATTAAAACCTTTATTAAATTACTTTAAACTAAAGTAAAAGCTATTAAAGCTAAGATATAAACTATTAAGACCTTAGTAGCGCCCCTTATAAGTACTTTTAGGTTATTTACTATAATATATTCTAATAAGTATAATAGAGTTAATACCCTAACTCCTTAATTAAAGTATTTTATATATAGTAAGTGTTAGCTAGCAAATATAAGTAGTTTAATAACTATACTATAAAAAGGGGATTCTAGTAATTTATTTAATAGGATATTTTAATATTTCTATTATTTCTTATACTATTATTTTAGTAGTGTTCTACTATAGGAATTTTAGTAGTTATATAAGTATAAGTAATTTTAGATATTTTATATTACTTTCTGCCTTAAGGGGCTAGAGTTAGTAGAAAATATAATAGTTTAGTAAAATAGTTTAATTTTATAACTTTTATAGTTAGAAATGTAGAATCCCTATAGGATTCTACCTATAATTAGTTAATATTAAGGTAAATAAAATATATAGGTACTCTTAACTTTAAGCTATAAAAACTACATTTCTATTATATAGAAAGCATTACTAACACTAGCGCCTACCTTAGGTTATAGAATACTATAATATCCTAATTCTTTATTTACTTAGCTAAAGCTATAACCTAAATACCTAGGTATACTACTAAGTATAAAAACCTTACCTTATTATAATCCCTTTATAACCCCTTTTTAATTAATAATATTATTACTTTTTTATTATAGGCTACTCCTACTCTTTTTTTTATTATTATTATTAGTATTTTTTTTATACTTAGCTATACCCTTTACTATTCCTTTAGTAGCTACTTTTTTATATAAAACCTTTATTTCTTTATATAGCTATATAGAGTTTCCTTAGTTTTAATATAAAAACTATTATAACTAGCTATATAATACTAACTTTACTTTAAAAAACCCTTTTAATTAAAAGGGAGATTAACTAAAATTATAAGGAGACACTTAACCTTTTTACTAAACTAGGTAATATATATTTTAAGGCTTATTATAATGCTAACACTATAGGTAGTATATAATAAATAAGAAAACCTTTTATTTTTAAATTATATTATATTATAACTATTAGGGACCTTATTAAAGAGGGTTTCTATAGAATATTCTTACTTTATAAAATCTATAGACTACACTGCTTTCTAGTAAGTAGTGACCTACTAGAGCTAAATATAGCTTTTACTTACTATATTATAAAACTAAGTATAAATACTTTTATTTAGCTCTCTTTAACTATTACTATTTATATTAATAAGACTTTTACTAAGTAAAACCTTTAAGCTTATATTAAAAGCAGCATTAAGGATATAATAAACCTTTATAATAGAATTATCCTTCTTAGAATCCTTTAAGCTTAATAGTTTATTAATTTCTTTATTTATTTTATTAAGGCTTATAACTATACTAGCACTAGCTATATTTCTATTACTTATTATAAACTAATAGAAAATTAAGCTAGTATTTTTATTAAGCACTATTTATATTTAATTAATATATACTATAAGGTTCTCTATATTAGTATAAAGAGAATTTAAACACTTACTACCTGTATTTAAATATTAGCTAATAGGATAGGCTATAATATATATACTAATAATACTTAAAAGGATTAATATAGTATAGATACTAATAAAACTAAGTAGAAACTTAACTTTAATATAATATATTTCTATAATAAGGTAGGTTTTACTTAATATTAGAAGGAAGCTAAGGCTATAGTTATAACCCTTAATATTTATACCCTTAATACTATAGTTAACTACTAAGAATAAAAGATTTTTAAGAGAATCCTAGTTAACCCTATAGTTTAATATACCCTAGCTAGTAATATTTACTTTATAATAGTATATTAAAACTATACTATAAACCTTAATAACCCTATAGTTAATAAAGCTACTAATAAAGAGAAGGCTACTAATAATAGTAATATATTTATAAGTAATAAAAATAAATAGTAATAGTATAGAATATATTAATATACTAGGGGTAAACCCTAGGGGGTATAATAGTTTTATAAGGAATATAGAATATTATATTAATTTTACTTACCTATATTCTCTTACTTTACTAGTATAACTCCTATAGGTTAGGCTATAGCTTAGCTATATATAAACTATATAGCTTTATTTCTTTTCTTTCTAATTCCTTAACTTTATAAGTAGGCTACTATAAGCCTACCTTTTTCCTTTCCTTTTCTTTTTTTTTTTTTTTTATTTAAATAGCTTAGAATAAATTATATTTTCTTTTATAAAGGGGGGGACTTATTATAGTCTATTCCTAAGGGCGGAACCTACCTTATAAAAGGAGGGTTCCGCTATATATAGCTAGAGAAGAACAACTTCAACTATATATACACTTAATTGCCTACTTATAACTTAAGTGTTCCTTCTTCTTATAACTTTATAACGTACCACACCTATTTATATAAGTACCCCCATTTACGTGTGACATCCAGCACATAACAAGTTTTAATAAAATATAAAAGTAATAAGTAAGCTTAAATATTATTTTAATCAATTTATTTAAATTTAATAAAAGTTATTATATAATTAAGTTAAAAAGAATATAAATTAAAAACTAAATAATTTAATTATTAGCTATAATACTATAAATATTTATATTATTAAGAAAAGTAAGCTATTTTTTTTTTAATTAAGATAATATAAGCCTTTAAAGGAGTTTTTATATAAAGAACTTATAAAATAAATTATTAATAAAAGATATTTTTAGTATTAAAAACCTAAATAATATAATACTAATTATAAAATATAAAAATAAATACTTTAAAGGTAAAATAGTTTAAATAATTAATTTTATTTATTAAATAAGATTTATAATTAAAATTCTTTCATTTATTATTATTTTTAATTACTATAAAAAAGATGATAATATTATTTTTATTATAAAAAAATAAAATATAATTTATATTTTAATGATTAAGTATAAAGATTAATATAAAAAATTATAACTCAAAATTTTTTAATTAAGAATTATTATATAACGAAAAGAAAAATAATAAAAATAGTTATTTAATAATATTTTAATAGTTTTAAAGCTATTTATTTTAAAAGGTTTTATTTTTATAAATAATAATAATTGTTATGGTTTGGTCTTTGACCTAACCTTAGGATGCGTGCTAACGGACCGCACCAGCTGGCACCCACCCTAGCGACGACCGACCAATATAGATGTTAATTAATTAGATCTTGCCAACCTAATTAATGCGTATCCTTTTGCATAGCTTTAGTGCAGCTAGCAAGGGATCTAGGCAACCGGTATGACTGCGCTGACATCCGCGATGACCTAATTGGGTTAGTCCATAACAATTAATCAGGTTTAAGGTTACAGGTTCGAGTCCTGCCAGAACCTAGGCTTATAAGGACCCACTAGCAATGAGGAGAAGTGGATCCCTTAGGGGAGGCGCGGTATT
>AFRA01001102.1:0-13532 GCA_000223055.1 Claviceps fusiformis PRL 1980
TCAACAGATTTTGCAGCAAAATAATAATATTTCTAATATTTTAGAAAAATTAGAAATTTTAGCAGCTACTGTTACCTCTGCCCCAGCTATAGCTTCAGAACCTATAGCTAAGCTAGTACAAGAAAAAACTCAGGAAAGCCCTAAAAATTCTAATATTCTAAATTCTTTTAATAATTCTATTATTAAAGAATTTAATAAAAGAGTTTATAGCTTTCTAGAGGGGGCTAGGCTAAAGGGGCCAGAAAATTTTAACCAGTAGAAGCAGGCCCTAAATATCTAATTTAGGGCACTAAGAATGCCTAATTTCTTAGAAAATCCTAGTATTGCTAAGAACCTTAGCGATCCTAACTAAGCTATAATTCTTATGCTTTTAAGAGATAGCTGCACTAAAGGCCCCTAAAATGCTATAATTTAGCAAAAAGACCCCTTAGAGGCATATAGTGTTTTAATCCGCTAGTATTCTCAGAGTGCTAAAATACAACGGGGTACCCTATACTATTAATTTCATAGCCTAAATTTTCAAGGCTTTGAGGGTTCCTTAGAGTCCTTTAATGCTTTATTTAATAACCTACTAGCTAGGCTAAATTTAGCAAGTGTTTTTATAAAGCCTATAGATTAAGTAAATCAGTATCTACAGGCACTAAAATCCACCTTTCCCTACTAGGTAGAAAGGCAAAGATTTTCTATAAGAACTTCTAGGGCTTTAGGGAACCCTATAGGGGCACTAAATTTGCAATTTCTAATGGCAGACTTGCTTAAAGAGCAAAGAGATAAGAGCTCTTTAGTAGCTAAAGCTCTAAATTATAGAGCTATAGCCTAGAAATCCACATATAGAGGCACTAAAGAAAATAAGTCCTCTAAAAACCCTTCTAATAAAGAAGAAGAGAATTCCTTTAAAGAAAATAAGAAGAATTCTAAGCCTAATTCTTATAAGAAAAAGGGCAAAAAAGGGTAAAAATCCTCTAAAAAGGCTAAGGATAATAAAGATAAAGGTTAGGAAGGAACCTTTATGCTAGGAAATTTTAACCTTTTATTAGAAGCTCTAGAGCCCTATAAAAGACCTAGTAGCCCTAGTGCTAGTAGTGATTTTAGTGAAAATTCTAGTTCTTCTTTTTCTAGTAATCCTAGTACTAAAGAAAAAAAGGCTTCTTTTAATGCCTTTAACTTTAACTATAAAGAAGATATAAAGAACTCCCTTCTTTACAATATAGGCTTAACAGTGCACTTAGTTAATTCTAAAGAGCACTTTATAAGCTATACTGCTTATAAAAAGGGCGAGGCAAGCTCTATAACCACTGGTGGGGGTCCTATCTATCCTAAGGGATATAGCAAGGCTAAATTTCTAGTGTTATGCTAGCAAAACCCTAATAAATATAGGCCTTTAATCCTACAAAATGCACTATATTTACCAAAATTAAATATAAATATAGTAAGCGGATTAAAGCATTATTTAGCAGGGGGCTGCATGTCTAAAAATTCTTTATTTTTAGCTAATAGGTCTTGTATTAGTCTCTTAAATGTTAAAAAGCACGGATTTTTTTTCTAGCTTAAAGATTCTAATCCACCCCTTCTAAAACCACCTTCTAGTTGCTCTAAGGGGCACTATATAGGCCATTTTAGTTACTAGGCTTACCCCCCTATAGAGGTTAATAAAAAACCCTCTATAAAGTCTATTTTAGCCCCTAAAAAGGCTAAAAAGGTTAAAGAATTAGGGAATTTACACCCCCCTAATCCTATAGCCCCTTCTTCGCAAAATTAGAAAGCAAGCCAAAGCTGGGCACCTTTTATAGAGGGGGTCCCCTTAATTCCTAAGGAAAAACCCCCTAATTCTATGCTATTAGAGGCACTAAAATCTAAATTTATAGAGGATTTATAGGGCTTAGTAGATAAAAAACCTTCTATTAATCCCCCTAAACCCTCTATAACCCTACCTCTAATAGCCAGCTAAGAGGCCTATGGTTCTTAAGGGGCCTAGCACAAGGAAGCTAAGGAAGCAGGCCCTATAGTAGCAGATAAGCCTTAGGGAAATTCTATAATTATAGATTACCCTATGCCTAAAGACCCCTATAACCTAGATTTTCTAGACTATAGTGGCTGCTCTAAATATTTTTTAGAGGGCAAAAAGGTTATCGTTATCTACTAAAACTAGGCTAAAAGCTTTTATAATATTCCTTAGAATATTATAGGGAATAACTCTTTAGAGGGGGATCTAAGTGCCCCTTAAACCCTTATAAGGAATAATTCCTTAGAGGGGGAAAATAACTAAAAAGGGGGCTTTCTTAATATCTTTTTTAAGGATTACCCTAAAGGTCCTATTTTAGACCTAATAGTTAAAAGAGTCTCTAAGCTTTTACTTAGCCCTAGGAATACTTTATTCCTAATTTTAGATAATTTTTAACTAGAGGATAAAAATCTAAGAAAAACAGATTTTTATATAGCAAACCTCTATAAAGAATTTTGCTATAAAGCTTTTTTTTCTAAAGAAAATAAGATTTTAAAGCTTAAGTCCTAAAGGAATTCCTAAAGGCAGATATCTTTAAAAATAAATAATAAGAAAAATATTTCTTAAGAGCCCTAAGATATCTATAAATTCACTTTTCCTTTAAGTAAAGGCTCTTACTGTTTTCTTATCTTATTATTCTAAGACTTTCTAGAAGCTTTTAGTGGCTTATAGGAATCTTTTAAAAATAAAGAGATTTTTTCCTTATAATAATCACAACTCTCGCTAAAGCCACTAAAACAACGCCTAGCTAAAGGTATAAAAACAACTATAAAAACACCTAGAAAATCAAAAATAATTATAAAAACAAAGAAAGAATAAGGTCCCTGCTTTTAATAGCATTACCTTTATAAAATGCTATGCTTTACTATAGTAAAAAGTTACTTACCCTAAAGCCCTGATTTTAGGCTCTATAATTCTACAATCCTTTTTTATTTTAGAATTTTCCTAGATTTTATATAACTTTTTCTTTTGCTTTCACCCTTAGCGCCCTTATAATAACTATCCCTAATACTTCTTTAGAGGGGGTGTTAAAAATAACAGGGTTATTTATAAGGGATTCCTTACTATTAGTGCTATAATTATAGTGCTAATAGAAGTACTTTATAGGGGGCTTTATAAGCCAGTGCAAGCCAGCAAGCGTGCGCGCGCACAGGCGGCATAACTATAGAATTCTAACTAAAGGTTACGTATATAGGCTTGTAGCTACAGGGTCCCTATAAATCCTTACTTTTCGACCTTTTTTGCCTATTCTAACAGCTATACAGTCGGACTAATAGCTATAAGGTAGGCCCAGTCTTTAGGTTAGATTTATAAGGTAACTAGTAAAGATATAGAGGAATGGATTAAAGGATATAACTAAGCTAGCTAATAGCTACTTAGTTAGGGAAGGTAGCTACCCTATAATGTGTATTTTTACTGTTTTTCTTAATAAGGAGAAATTTATAAAAAGTCTTAGGACTAGATTCTTTATTACTAAATTCCAGGCTTTCTTTCTATATAAATATCTAAAAATCAGTTTTTTAGTATTATATATTAATTTTCACTAAGTTAACCGATTGCAAGCACGTTAGCAGCCAATTTATATAGCCATAAGTCTATTTTTTTATTTTCCTATATAAATAAATTTTATAGAAAATAGAAAGTGGCCTATAAAGCCTAGCTAGCAACTAGGATCTACCGATAAGGTTAGTAGGTATATAAGGGAAGGAAGTGAAAAACCCCCTCACAGCCGCCAACTATACGGACCGTCAGAATCACTCTTACTAGCTGTGCACACCTGCAAAGTTAGAGATTAGATATAATTTTTATTGGATATTATTATTGCAAATTCTTTAGTAAATTAAATAGTGCTAAAAGCAACGCAAAAGCTTCTATTTTATGTGAGATATAGTGGACTGTAGCTTGCTACAGTGCTCTGCTCTGCAGAGCAGTGGATCTGTACGTGCACGCTCACTAAGCCCACTACCTTAGTAAGCTGTGCTCTATAGCACCCACCTCTATTATTTCCAATACTAATATAGAGTAAAAATTAATAAAAGGTATTATTTATAAAGCTAAGCTAGAATCTCTTTTTAAATAAGTAAATTTAGTATTAAGAAATAAAACTATAATACTAAAGAATAGTTTAAAATATATAAAAAACACTTATAATATAGGTATATATAATATTCCTAAAGATAAGTTAATAAAAGATATAGTAAGTATAGGAATTAAAGGACTACTAAAGACTCTAAATATCTTATTTTATACTAAGGAAAACTATACTTTTTTATAAAAAAAGGACTATATTAATATTAGCTTTTATTAGAAAACTATTTTAAAAATAAGAATTTACCTTTATTTAACTTTTAATATATTAAATCCCCCTTTAGGAACCCTATTAAATCCTATAGAAATTAATTAAAATAAGGTAATTTCCTACTTACTTAGTAGTTAGGAAGAATATATACCTTCTTTATAAATAATAGAATGCTAGGGATAATAATGTAAGCCTAATATATATAATAAATTCTAGTAGTTCCTTACTAATATATATAACTAATAAGAGTTTATTTTTAATAAAATCTACTATAGTAGTATAAAGGAAATTAATAAAGTAGTAACCTATATAACTATTATACTAAAGGCTTTTAAACTAGCTAAATCCTACTAATAAACTATAGAGTAAGCCTAATACCCTTTATTAGCCTTAGAATAGGTTCTAACCTTAAATATATAATACCTTATAGTATTTTTTAGAATAATAGATATATAAATATAACTAGCCTATATAGTAACTCTTAATGCCCTTTATACTAAAACTTCTTAGCTTTAAGGGCATTTAATTAATAAAGAGTTCTATAAGACTTTATATAACTCTTTATTTTATAATAAGCTACCTTTTAGAAATACTATATATACTTAGAGACTATTATTTATACCTATAAAATAATAATTTAAAGATAAAAACCTTTATAATAATCTAGTTACCTAAGCCCTAGAGATAATAAATTATTTAGTAAAACCTTTCTAGAAACTTAGTTATATTAAATACCTTAACTCTAAAATAAATCTAAATAATATTAATAGTAAGGCTATTAAATATAAAGGCAAATCTACTATTTTTATAAATATAAACCTTTAAATCTAAGTAGTTAGGGATTACTATAGCTATACTAGCCCTAACTACTAAGAATAGATTATATACTAAGTTTAGTATCTTTTTATAGAGCTACCTATATATAGTACTACTAGTATTTTAATAATATAAAAAGAGCTATAATATTTTATAATCTTAAGTTAGTATTTACTATAGTTAAAAAAGAATTTAGTATTAAAATTTAAAATATTATTACTTAGCTTAACTAAGCTAAATTTATTAAGAATAATATATTATTTAAGATATCTTTATAAAAACTTATAGTAAAGGTTTTTTTTTATATTAAGGCTAATAAAGAATTTACTAACCTTTAGCTTCTTACCTATCTTTATTATAAGCTTTATATAAAGCTTTAGTAAATCTACTCTTAACTAATAGAATCTAACTATTAGAATATATATATTAACTTAATAAAGGGTAAAAGGTATAACTTTAAAGACTTTATTTTAAGTAATAAAACTTACTATAAAATAGAGAGAAGTAAGGTTTAAGCCTTTACTTACCTTCTTATAAAGGACTTAGATTTAATAAATAATAATACTCTTTACTTTATTATAAAGGCTTATTAAAATAAGCTACCTTATTATAATAGCTATTATAATAATAGTTATAGCTTACTTTAATACTAATAAAGTAGTTACTACTAATACTTATAAAGCTATAAATAATATTATAATTTTAGTAATAGGTATAATAGTAGGAACTACTAGCCTTAAAGCTACTCATACCCTTTTTAACTTAATTATAGTTACTTCTATAAGGGTTATAAAAAGGCTTTATAATAGTCCCTTAAGGAACCTAAGGGGAATATATAAGTAGTTACTTTTAATGCTAAAGAGGTAAATCCCTTTAGGTAATAAAAGAAAACTAAGTTTAAATACTATAACTCCTTTAAGTGCCTTTAATATAATTATAAAGGTTATAAACTATAATTTTATAAGAAATAAGCGCTTAAAAAGGGTAATAGTATAAACTATATAGTTATAGTAAATAACTTTAATATAAAAGCTAAGAAGTCCTACCTTATATCCTTAGAATATTATATAGTTAAGAAAGGTATTATTAAAAGTAACTTAAATAAAAATAAATTTAATTTTATAAATATTTTTTATATTAAAAAGCCTACCTTTCCTTTTAATATATACTATAAAAAAATTATAGTATTTAAAAAACTAACTAATAGCTAGGTTATTAAGATAGTAATAAAGCTATATTAATTAGAAATTACTAAAAAAAGAAAGGTAACTACCTATCTTAAAGTAAATCTCTATTTTAACAACTAAGGGTAAAACTATAAAATCTACCTTAATATAGGGATTTTATTAATACTAGTTAATAAAGAGTAGCTTTAGTAGAATAGTTATAATATTTAATAAAAAACCTAAAAGCCTAAATTTATAAATAATATAAATTCCTTTTTTTATATTATAGAAACCACTACTTTTAACTTTTATATTAAGGGTAAAGCTAAAAGAAAACCAATATTCAGTTACTTTACTATAACTATTAATATAATAAAGAAGCTTATATTAAAATAATTAATTAGTATAGATTTTATATATAATTATAGCATTAAAACTAACTTTATTAACCCTAGGGTTATTTTCTAATCTATATATAATATAACTATACCTAGCTATATTTTCTACCCTATTAATATAGTCCTAACTAGAAGGGTTATTATAATATATTATATTATTATACTACTATATAGCTTAGAATTTATACTAGGTTTTTAAAAGAACTATATAATATATAAGGCTATAGGTATTTATTACTTTATTTTAAAGAACTGCTAAATTTTTAATAATATTATAAATTATAGGTAAGTAAAATGCTTATTAATTTATAACTTTATAAACCTTTTAATTTATATTAAACTTAATTAAAAACTAAAAAACCTTTAAGGTTTAAACTTTATAAACTTTTATTTTACTATAAATAATATTAAAGACTTCTTTACCTTTTATAGTTATAATATTAATATTTTACTAAGCTATAAAAAGCTAGTAATATTAAAGAATATCTTTCCCCTTAAAATAAAGAAAGATACTAAGAATATAGCTAATAACCTTAATTTTAAGGTAGTTAATAGTAGTGTCCCTTTATATAGTATTATATACCTAAATAATATTTTATTTATTATAAATAAATTTAATATTAAAGTTATAAATCTTAACTTAATAACTATAAAAAAACTTATTAAACTTATTAATAAGTATAATATTTACTATAACTAAGGGGTAGTACTAATACTTAAAAAAAAGTAAATATATATTAATTTTATTTATAGTTAGTAAAATTAGCTAAAACCCTTATAAATATATTACTTAAGTAAAAAGGATTTTAAAAAATTTTATAAAATCTTTAATAAAAAGTATAAAGTTAATAAGGTATTTTACTTTAAGGTAAAAAAAAAGAAACTATATCTATACTCTGGTTTCCTTATATAATATAATACTAGGAAAGAATATAAAGAAAGAGTAGTATTTAATATAAAACCTATAAATAATATTATTATTTTAAATATATACTCTTTACTTAACTAAGGGAATATTATAAAGAATATATATAGAAAGTATTAAATATCCCTTTTAAATACCTTTAGCTTCTTTAACTAACTCTTAGTGTAATATAAGTATTATAATAAAATAGTAATTATCTCTAAGAGAGGAATTAAGGTATTTTATATTATAATATAAGAATATAAGAATTCCTTAGTATATACTTAATACTTTATAAATAAGTAATTCTATAAGCATTTAGCCTTTATATAAATATATATTAATAATATTATAATTTTCTTTAATACTTTTAAAAAGTACTTAATTTACCTTAAGATTATATTTAAAATCCTTAAAAAGTATTGCTTATATATAATAGCTAAAAAGTTATTTATTAGCTATTTATTAATCTAACTCTTAGGTTTTATTATAAATATAAAGAGTATTATTAATATTAATAATTATATTAAGGCATTTAAAAACCTTTAAATACCTACTATACTTTTAAGTTTTAAAACCTTTATTAAAATAGCTAGTTTTTTCTATATAAAGGTTTTTTAGTTTAATTTATATATTTAATCTTTATAAAATAAAAAAACTAAAATATTTTAAAATCTTTATAAAAAAAATAAACTTTTTATTAAGTTATTTAAGTAAATATAAAAATATATAGCTTAATAGGTAAGTTTTATACCTTTAAAGTAGAAAGTTATATTTTTTAAAGTAATTTAAAAACTTTTATATACTAAAATTCTACTTTAGTATTATAACTTTAAAAGGCCCCTTTTCTTTAAAGTTAATATATATATAAAGGGTTTTAGCTTATATATTTTTTAATTAATAGTTAATTAAAATAGTATTAGTATTCTTAGGAAGGATATTAGTAGTAATAAACTATATTTTATTTTATTTCTCTTTTAGCTAACCTTAGCTATTAAAAAGAAATATAGCTTAATAAAGGTAAAGGTAGCTATAATTATATAAAGAATAAAAAAACTAAGGAAAATAGCTTAATTTAATATATTAGCTATAAATACTATTACTAATTACTTACTAGTAAAGGGAATTATTAAGTATACCTTTTTTATAATAATAAATTTTAATAAAGCTAACCTTAAGCTTACTAAAGTTATAAATTATATTTTATAATTTAAAACTTATATTATTTATATCCTTAATACTTTAAATATAGTACCTAATATACTCTTTTATTTATAAATTAATATTAGCTATAGGGAAGTAGCTAATTATAATAGCTTTAAAAACTTAATACTTATATATACTTTAAAGAGAAATCTATAGCCTTTACTATTATAAATAAGGATTTAAAGAATTCTATTATAATAAAGTATTAATATAATATAAAGTATAGCTAAATTATTAAGGGTATTACTATATATAGGGAGAGGTAATGCTAAGCTAATTAGAACTAACTATAAATTCCTTTATATAGCTAGGACCTTTAAGATAATAAACTCCTTTATTACTAAAATTTAAAAGAATTATACTAACTCTATATCCCTTAAAACTATATAAAAGCCCTTCTTTAGCTAACTTATAGTAATACTTATTACTTTAAAGTAAAGAAAATAGCTAAAGAGCTTTCTATAGTTTACTTTCTATATATAAATAGCTAAATATATATCTATATAGTATACTATAATATCTATAGAGAAAATATAGTCCTTTAATTTTAAGCCCTAAAGAAAATAAGACCCCTTTAAACAAAGCTTATACCTTTTTATAGTATTTTATTAGATTTTATTATAAATACACTAAAAGTTAGCTTAAAATATATAATATAAATAGTAAAAGGATTTACTACTTATAACTTACTTTACTTAGTTAACTGCTTTTTTAATAAAAAAATAATTCTTATCTCTAGCTATAAGAAGTATTTAATAGAAATTTAAGCTAAACTTCTATTAAAAAAACTTTACTTTACTAACTAAAGACTACTATTAGAAATAATGGAGGTGGGTGCTATAGAGCACAGCTTACTAAGGTAGTGGGCTTAGTGAGCGTGCACGTACAGATCCACTGCTCTGCAGAGCAGAGCACTGCAGCAAGCTGCAGTCCACTATATCTTACGTAAAATGGAAGCTTTTACGTTGCTTTTAGCACTATTTAATTCGCTAAAGAATTTGTAATAATAATATCTAATAAAAATTATATCTAATCTCTAACTTTGTAGGTGTGCGTAGCTGGCAAGAGTGATTCTGACGGTCCGTACAGTCGGCGGCTGTGAGGGGGTTTTTCACTTCCTTCCCTTATATACCTACTAACTTTATTAGTAGATCCTAGTTGCTAGCTAGGCTTTATAAGCTACTTTCTATTTTCTGCAAAATTCATTTATATAGGAAAATAAAAAAATAAACTTATAGCTATACAAATTAGCTGCTAATGTGCTTGCAATCGGTTAACTTAGTAAAAATTAACGCATAACACTAAAAAACTAATTTTTAGATATATATATAGAAAGAAAGCCTAGAATTTAGCAATAAAGAATCTAGTCCTAAGACTTTTTATAAATTCCTTCTTATTAAGAAAAACAGTAAAAATACACATTATAGGGTAGCCACCTTCCCTAACTAAGCAGCTATTAGCTAGCTTAGTTATATCCTTTAATCCGTTCCTTTATATCTTTACTAGTTACCTTATAAATCCAACCTAAAGACTAGGCCTACCTTATAGCTGTTAGTCTAACTGCGTAGCTATTAGAATAGGCAAAAAAGGTTAAAAAGTAAGGATTTATAGGGACCCTGCAGCTGCAAGCCCACACACGTAACCTTTAGTCGGAATTCTGTAGTTATGCCGCCCGCGCGCGCGCACGCTTGCTAGCTTACACTAGCTTACAAAGCCCCCTATAAAGTACTTCTATTAGCGCTATAATTATAGCACTAATAGTAAGGAATCCCTTATAAATAACCCTGTTATTTTTAACACCCCCTCTAAAGAAGTATTAGGGATAGTTATTATAAGGGCGCTAAGGGTGAAAGCAAAAGAAAAAGTTATATAAAATCTAGGAAAATTCTAAAATAAAAAAGGATTGTAGAATTATAGAGCCTAAAATTAGGGCTCTAGGGTAAGTGACTTTTTACTATAGTAAAGCATAGCATTTTATAAAGGTAATGCTATTAAAAGCAGGGACCTTATTCTTTCTTTGTTTTTATAATTGTTTTTAATTTTCTAGGTGTTTTTATAGTTGTTTTTATGCCTTTAGCTAGGCGTTGTTTTAGTGGCTTTAGCAAAAGTTATAATTATTATAAGGAAAAAATCTCTTTATTTTTAAAAGATTCCTATAAGCCACTAAAAGCTTCTAGAAAGTCTTAAAATAATAAGATAAGAAAACAGTAAGAGCCTTTATTTAAAGGAAAAGTGAATTTATAGATATCTTAAGGCTCTTAAGAAATATTTTTCTTATTATTTATTTTTAAAGATATCTACCTTTAGGAATTCCTTTAGGACTTAAGCTTTAAAATCTTATTTTCTTTAGAAAAAAGAGCTTTATAGCAAAATTCTTTATAAAGGTTTGCTATATAAAAATCTGTTTTTCTTAGATTTTTATTCTTTAGTTGAAAATTATCTAAAATTAGGAATAAAGTATTCCTAGGGCTAAGTAAAAGCTTAGGGACTCTTTTAATCATTAGGTCTAAAATAGGACCTTTAGGGTAATCCTTAAAAAAGATATTAAGAAAGCCCCCTTTCTGGTTATTTTCCCCCTCTAAGGAATTATTCCCTATAAGGGTCTAAGGGGCACTCGGATCCCCCTCTAAAGAGTTATTCCCTATAATATTCTAAGGAATATTATAAAAGCTTTTAGCCTGGTTTTAGTGGATAACGACAACCTTTTTGCCCTCTAAAAAATATTTAGGGTAGCTACTATAGTCTAGAAAATCTAGGTTATAGGGGTCTTTAGGCATAGGGTAATCTATAATTATAGAATTTCCCTAAGGCTTATCTACCACTATAGGGCCTTCTTCCTTAGCTTCCTTATGCTAGGCCCCTTAAGAACCATAGGCCTCTTAGCTGGCTATTAGAGGCAGGGTTATAGAGGGTCTAGGGGGATTAATAGAAGGTTTTTTATTTACTAAGCCCTATAAATCCTCTATAAATTTAGATTTTAGTGCCTTTAATAGTATAGAATTAGGGGGTTTTTCCTTAGGAATTAAGGGGACCCCCTCTATAAAAGGTGCCTAGCTTTAGCTTGCTTTCTGATTTTACAAAGAAGGGGCTATAGGATTAAGGGGGTGTAAATTCCCTAATTCTTTAACCTTTTTAGCCTTTTTAGAGGCTAAAACAGACTTTATAGAGGGTTTTTTATTAACCTCTATAGGGGGGCAAGCCTAGTGACTAAAATAGCCTATATAGTGCCCCTTAGAGCAACTAAAAGGTGGTTTTAGAAGGGGTGGATTGGAATCTTTAAGCTAGAAAAAAAATCCGTGCTTTTTAACATTTAAGAGACTAATATAAGACCTATTAGCTAAAAATAAAGAATTTTTAGACATACAGCCCCCTGCTAAATAATGCTTTAATCCGCTTACTATATTTATATCTAATTTTAGTAAATATAGTGCATTTTATAGGATTAAAGGCCTGTATTTATTAGGGTTTTACTAGTATAACACTAGAAATTTAGCCTTACTATATCCCTTAGAATAGATAGGACCCCCACTAGTGGTTATGGAGCTTGCCTTGCCCTTTTTATAAGTAGTATAGCTTATAAAGTGCTCTTTAGAATTAACTAAGTACACTGTTAAGCCTGTATTGTAAAGAAGGGAGTTTTTTATATCTTTTTTATAATTAAAGTTAAAGGCATTAAAAGAAGCCTTTTTTTCTTTAGTACTAGGATTACTAGAAAAAGAAGAACTAGAATTTTCACTAGAATTACTGCTAGCACTATAGCTACTAGGTTTTTTATAGGGCTTTAGGGCTTCTAATAAAAGGTTAAAATTTCCTAGTATAAAGGTTTCTTCCTAACCTTTATCTTTATTATCCTCAGCCTTTTTAGAGGATTTTTGCCCTTTTTTGCCCTTTTTCTTATAAGAATTAGGCTTAGAATTCTTCTTATTTTCTTTAGAGGAATTCTCTTCTTCTTTATTAGAAGGGTTTTTAAAGGACTTATTTTCTTTAGTGCCTCTATATATAGATTTCTAGGCTATAGCTCTATAATTTAGAGCTTTAGCCACTAAAGAGCTTTTATCTCTTTGCTCTTTAAGCAAGTCTGCCATTAGAAATTACAAATTTAGTGCCCCTATAGGGTTCCCTAAAGCCCTAAAAGTTCTTATAGAAAATCTTTGCCTTTCTGCCTAGTAGGGAAAGGTAGATTTTAGTGCCTGTAAATACTAATTTACTTAATCTATAGGCTCTATAAAAACACTTACTAAATTTAGCCTAGCTAGTAGGTTATTAAATAAAGCATTAAAGGACTCTAAGGAACCCTTAAAGCCTTAAAAATTTAGGCTATAAAATTAATGGTATAGGGTACCCCGTTGTATTTCAGCACTCTGAGAATACTAGCGGATTAAAACACTATATGCCTCTAAGGGGTCTTTTTGCTAAATTATAGCATTTTAGGGGCCTTTAGTGTAGCTATCTCTTAAAAGCATAAGAATTATAGCTTAGTTAGGATCGCTAAGGTTCTTAGCAATACTAGGATTTTCTAAGAAATTAGGCATTCCTAGTGCCCTAAATTAGATATTTAGGGCCTGCTTCTACTGGTTAAAATTTTCTAGCGCCTTTAGCCTAGCTCCCTCTAGAAAGCTATAAACTCTTTTATTGAATTCTTTAATAATAGAATTATTAAAAGAATTTAGAATATTAGAATTTTTAGGGCTTTCCTGAGTTTTTTCTTGTACTGGCTTAGCTTATAGGTTCTAAAGCTATA